>JAEAOA010000360.1:440000-742500 GCA_016746295.1 Potamilus streckersoni | reverse complement strand
ACCCACTGTCCACTGTCTATAAATACTAACAATAATAATAATACCTTTTCCATGCAATATGGCTACCAGGCTGTCTTTGTCTTCATCAAATCGCTTGAAAGCTCTGTGGAGTTGCTCTGCTGTTTCTGGGTTTACAGCATTTCTCTTCTCTGGCCTGTTGATTCCAATCAACACAATCTTGCCAACCTTCTCTACTTCAACTGTCTCTGTAATGAATGTACTAGATTTACTCCCTCAACCTTCTCTACTTCAACTGTCTCTGTAATGAATGTATTATATTTACTCCCTCAACCTTCTCTACTTCAACTGTCTCTGTAATGAATGTACTAGATTTACTCCCTCAACCTTCTCTACTTCAACTGTCTCTGTAATGAATGTACTAGATTTACTCCCTCAACCTTCTCTACTTCAACTGTCTCTGTAATGAATACTACATTTACTCCCTCAACCTTCTCTACTTCCACTGTCTCTGTAATGAATACTACATTTACTCCCTCAACCTTCTCTACTTCAACTGTCTCTGTAATGAATGTATTATATTTACTCCCTCAACCTTCTCTACTTCCACTGTCTCTGTAATGAATGTATTATATTTACTCCCTCAACCTTCTCTACTTCCACTGTCTCTGTAATGAATACTACATTTACTCCCTCAACCTTCTCTACTTCCACTGTCTCTGTAATGAATATTACATTTACTCCCTCAACCTTCTCTACTTCCACTGTCTCTGTAATGAATGTACTACATTTACTCCCTCAACCTTCTCTACTTCCACTGTCTCTGTAATGAATACTACATTTACTCCCTCAACCTTCTCTACTTCCACTGTCTCTGTAATGAATACTACATTTACTCCCTCAACCTTCTCTACTTCCACTGTCTCTGTAATGAATACTACATTTACTCCCTCAAACTTCTCTACTTCCACTGTCTCTGTAATGAATGTACTACATTTACTCCCTCAACCTTCTCTACTTCCACTGTCTCTGTAATGAATACTACATTTACTCCCTCAACCTTCTCTACTTCCACTGTCTCTGTAATGAATACTACATTTACTCCCTCAACCTTCTCTACCTCCACTGTCTCTGTAATGAATGTACTAGATTTACTCCCTCAACCTTCTCTACTTCCACTGTCTCTGTAATGAATGTACTAGATTTACTCCCTCAACCTTCTCTACTTCCACTGTCTCTGTAATGAATGTACTAGATTTACTCCCTCAACCTTCTCTACTTCCACTGTCTCTGTAATGAATGTACTACATTTACTTCCTCAACCTTCTCTACTTCCACTGTCTCTGTAATGAATACTACATTTACTTCCTCAACCTTCTCTACTTCAACTGTCTCTGTAATGAATGTACTACATTTACTTCCTCAACCTTCTCTACTTCCACTGTCTCTGTAATGAATACTACATTTACTTCCTCAACCTTCTCTACTTCCACTGTCTCTGTAATGAATGTACTACATTTACTTCCTCAACCTTCTCTACTTCCACTGTCTCTGTAATGAATACTACATTTACTTCCTCAACCTTCTCTACTTCCACTGTCTCTGTAATGAATGTACTACATTTACTTCCTCAACCTTCTCTACTTCCACTGTCTCTGTAATGAATACTACATTTACTCCCTCAACCTTCTCTACTTCCACTGTCTCTGTAATGAATGTACTACATTTACTCCCTCAACCTTCTCTACTTCCACTGTCTCTGTAATGAATGTACTAGATTTACTCCCTCAACCTTCTCTACTTCCACTGTCTCTGTAATGAATGTACTACATTTACTTCCTCAACCTTCTCTACTTCCACTGTCTCTGTAATGAATACTACATTTACTTCCTCAACCTTCTCTACTTCAACTGTCTCTGTAATGAATGTACTACATTTACTTCCTCAACCTTCTCTACTACCACTGTCTCTGTAATGAATACTACATTTACTTCCAAAACCTTCTCTACTTCCACTGTCTCTGTAATGAATGTACTACATTTACTTCCTCAACCTTCTCTACTTCCACTGTCTCTGTAATGAATACTACATTTACTTCCTCAACCTTCTCTACTTCCACTGTCTCTGTAATGAATGTACTACATTTACTTCCTCAACCTTCTCTACTTCCACTGTCTCTGTAATGAATACTACATTTACTCCCTCAACCTTCTCTACTTCAACTGTCTCTGTAATGAATGTACTACATTTACTCCCTCAACCTTCTCTACTTCCACTGTCTCTGTAATGAATACTACATTTACTCCCTCAACCTTCTCTACTTCCACTGTCTCTGTAATGAATACTACATTTACTCCCTCAACCTTCTCTACTTCCACTGTCTCTGTAATGAATACTACATTTACTCCCTCAACCTTCTCTACTTCCACTGTCTCTGTAATGAATGTACTACATTTACTTCCTCAACCTTCTCTACTTCCACTGTCTCTGTAATGAATACTACATTTACTCCCTCAACCTTCTCTACTTCCACTGTCTCTGTAATGAATGTACTAGATCTACTCCCTCAACCTTCTCTACTTCAACTGTCTCTGTAATGAATACTACATTTACTCCATCAACCTTCTCTACTTCCACTGTCTCTGTAATGAATACTACATTTACTCCCTCAACCTTCTCTACTTCCACTGTCTCTGTAATGAATGTACTACATTTACTTCCTCAACCTTCTCTACTTCCACTGTCTCTGTAATGAATACTACATTTACTCCCTGAACCTTCTCTACTTCCACTGTCTCTGTAATGAATACTACATTTACTCCCTCAACCTTCTCTACTTCCACTGTCTCTGTAATGAATGTACTACATTTACTTCCTCAACCTTCTCTACTTCCACTGTCTCTGTAATGAATACTACATTTACTCCCTCAACCTTCTCTACTTCCACTGTCTTTGTAATGAATACTACATTTACTCCCTCAACCTTCTCTACTTCCACTGTCTCTGTAATGAATACTACATTTACTCCCTCAACCTTCTCTACTTCCACTGTCTCTGTAATGAATACTACATTTACTCCCTCAACCTTCTCTACTTCCACTGTCTCTGTAATGAATGTACTACATTTACTTCCTCAACCTTCTCTACTTCCACTGTCTCTGTAATGAATACTACATTTACTCCCTCAACCTTCTCTACTTCCACTGTCTCTGTAATGAATACTACATTTACTCCCTCAACCTTCTCTACTTCCACTGTCTCTGTAATGAATACTACATTTACTCCCTCAACCTTCTCTACTTCCATTGTCTCTGTAATGAATGTACTACATTTACTTCCTCAACCTTCTCTACTTCCACTGTCTCTGTAATGAATACTACATTTACTCCCTCAACCTTCTCTACTTCCACTGTCTCTGTAATGAATGTACTAGATTTACTCCCTCAACCTTCTCTACTTCCACTGTCTCTGTAATGAATACTACATTTACTCCCTCAACCTTCTCTACTTCCACTGTCTCTGTAATGAATGTACTACATTTACTTCCTCAACCTTCTCTACTTCCACTGTCTCTGTAATGAATACTACATTTACTCCCTCAACCTTCTCTACTTCCACTGTCTCTGTAATGAATACTACATTTACTCCCTCAACCTTCTCTACTTCAACTGTCTCTGTAATGAATACTACATTTACTCCCTCAACCTTCTCTACTTCCACTGTCTCTGTAATGAATACTACATTTACTCCCTCAACCTTCTCTACTTCCACTGTCTCTGTAATGAATACTACATTTACTCCCTCAACCTTCTCTACTTCCACTGTCTCTGTAATGAATACTACATTTACTCCCTCAACCTTCTCTACTTCAACTGTCTTTGTAATGAATGTATTATATTTACTCCCTCAACCTTCTCTACTTCCACTGTCTCTGTAATGAATACTACATTTACTCCCTCAACCTTCTCTACTTCCACTGTCTCTGTAATGAATACTACATTTACTCCCTCAACCTTCTCTACTTCCACTGTCTCTGTAATGAATGTACTACATTTACTTCCTCAACCTTCTCTACTTCCACTGTCTCTGTAATGAATACTACATTTACTCCCTCAACCTTCTCTACTTCCACTGTCTCTGTAATGAATACTACATTTACTCCCTCAACCTTCTCTACTTCCACTGTCTCTGTAATGAATACTACATTTACTCCCTCAACCTTCTCTACTTCCACTGTCTCTGTAATGAATGTACTACATTTACTTCCTCAACCTTCTCTACTTCCACTGTCTCTGTAATGAATACTACATTTACTCCCTCAACCTTCTCTACTTCCACTGTCTCTGTAATGAATACTACATTTACTCCCTCAACCTTCTCTACTTCCACTGTCTCTGTAATGAATGTACTACATTTACTTCCTCAACCTTCTCTACTTCCACTGTCTCTGTAATGAATACTACATTTACTCCCTCAACCTTCTCTACTTCCACTGTCTCTGTAATGAATGTACTAGATTTACTCCCTCAACCTTCTCTACTTCCACTGTCTCTGTAATGAATACTACATTTACTCCCTCAACCTTCTCTACTTCCACTGTCTCTGTAATGAATGTACTACATTTACTTCCTCAACCTTCTCTACTTCCACTGTCTCTGTAATGAATACTACATTTACTCCCTCAACCTTCTCTACTTCCACTGTCTCTGTAATGAATACTACATTTACTCCCTCAACCTTCTCTACTTCCACTGTCTCTGTAATGAATACTACATTTACTCCCTCAACCTTCTCTACTTCAACTGTCTCTGTAATGAATGTACTACATTTACTCCCTCAACCTTCTCTACTTCAACTGTCTCTGTAATGAATGTACTACATTTACTCCCTCAACCTTCTCTACTTCAACGGTCTCTGTAATGAATGTACTACATTTACTCCCTCAACCTTCTCTACTTCAACTGTCTCTGTAATGAATACTACATTTACTCCCTCAACCTTCTCTACTTCCACTGTCTCTGTAATGAATACTACATTTACTCCCTCAACCTTCTCTACTTCCACTGTCTCTGTAATGAATACTACATTTACTCCCTCAACCTTCTCTACTTCCACTGTCTCTGTAATGAATACTACATTTACTCCCTCAACCTTCTCTACTTCCACTGTCTCTGTAATGAATACTACATTTACTCCCTCAACCTTCTCTACTTCCACTGTCTCTGTAATGAATACTACATTTACTCCCTCAACCTTCTCTACTTCCACTGTCTCTGTAATGAATACTACATTTACTCCCTCAACCTTCTCTACTTCCACTGTCTCTGTAATGAATACTACATTTACTCCCTCAACCTTCTCTACTTCAACTGTCTTTGTAATGAATGTATTATATTTACTCCCTCAACCTTCTCTACTTCCACTGTCTCTGTAATGAATGTACTAGATTTACTCCCTCAACCTTCTCTACTTCCACTGTCTCTGTAATGAATACTACATTTACTCCCTCAACCTTCTCTACTTCAACTGTCTCTGTAATGAATGTATTATATTTACTCCCTCAACCTTCTCTACTTCAACTGTCTCTGTAATGAATGTATTATATTTACTCCCTCAACCTTCTCTACTTCCACTGTCTCTGTAATGAATGTACTAGATTTACTTCCTCAACCTTCTCTACTTCAACTGTCTCTGTAATGAATACTACATTTACTCCCTCAACCTTCTCTACTTCCACTGTCTCTGTAATGAATGTATTATATTTACTCCCTCAACCTTCTCTACTTCCACTGTCCCTGTAATACATGTACAAGATTTGCTCACTTATAGGTTAGGCCCAACTGCACACAGCACTGACCCAGATACCCTGTCAATAATGTAGTAGCAACTAAAGGTCAATGTTGTTCGTTCTAACAAAATGTACAGACTCAGATTTTATGATGCATTGTGATGGCAGATCTGGATCGATGTAGTTGACAGCTAATTTGACTTATATGCAAATAATTAACTTTATGCAACTGTACGAGATAAGAAATAGGAGTTGTTGATAAGAATTTTGTAAATTAGGTATCTGACTTTGGTTTTGAACTTATTACATTTTTAAATTTCAAAAAAACATTTTTTGAAGAGATGATAGTAAAATAAATCAAGTCCTATCATCAACATTACGGATCAGCAAAGTACAGCCTGCAGCCAGCCCATAACCTGGTCCATTAATTTACATCAGAGATTGTGGCTTTAAAAATCTCTAGTCCAGCCTGTGCCATGGAAATTACTGTTCTGCATAATTTTAATTAAAAAATTCATGCATGCATAGCTGTGTAAAGTATACAAATACAATGCTTATCTCAAGCTATAAATATGCATGGCCCATCCTGGTACTTTTTATATTTAATTCCTGTATTAAGCAAATATTTTAAATGATCTTTTTTCTTCTACTTCTATGATTAATTCTGTGCAGAATTTTATCATCATTTTTTACTCAGTTCTTACTTGCCTTTCTTTTATGGTCATGTTATTAAAAAGATTCCATACATCCAAAATAAAGCTATGTTGCATTTGAAAACATATTGTTCTATTTTCTTTCACTCCATTTTGCCTCATTGTAAATTATCACATTTAATTACTATTATTTATTTTGTAATTGCAGAATTTTTAGTAGCATATTAAGTACGAAATTTTACAGGTATAATTTCAATGATACATTTTTGGCATATTATTATTATATCCATGCAAAGACTCAAACACAATTGCAACATTCTGGAACAATAAAATAAGATCCCATATATATATATATATATATATATATATATATATATATATATATATATATATATATATATATATATATATATATATAATAGTTTTGACAATTTCTACAGGTTGAATATTATGAAACAATAGGTTTTAGGAAAAAAGTAAACAAATTTGAACAAATTAAACTATTGTGATATTTTTGTAAAAAATAGTAATACTCAATAATATATATGAGAGAAAAACACAATGACATATCTCGTATATGTAATTAAGATACTTTTATACATTTATTTTTTATGTTAAAAAAATCTTCTGGTCAAATTATCAATAGATTTATGTAACAATAATAATTAATATGCATAAATAATAATTATATGTTAATAATTACAATAATACTTAATATATATTCTAATAGATTTACAGAATATTCTACAGAATACATACACATTTTTCTAAAAATCGGTAAAACCGTCCATGAGATATTAAAACATATTTTTTCTTTGCTTGCATGATCATTAATTGTTCCTTTATAAGAATCAATTTTAATGAAGAAAACATTTTGCATAAATTAAATTTAGAACATCAAGCTTGTTAGGTTTGTTTTAAATTTGTTTACATTTTTTAATATACAAATTATATACACATTTTCCAAAAATATTTTGTCTTAATATATATATATATATATATATATATATATATATATATATATATATATATATATATATATATATATATATATATATATATATATATATATTACTAGTATCAATTTTTTTTAAATAGAAAAATATTTGTTAAAACTATTGTTTTATTGTTCACATGGGCCAACTATCTTTTTGAGACAGCCAAACTGTCTTTCAAGTTGGGCCAAATAGTCTTATTTTCGACCCAAGTTGGTTTATATTGTCTCTATACCATTTTCTACAGTTCTTTGACTACATACAAATTAATTTTGTTAATTTTCAGAAAAATAAACATGATCAAGACTTTTTTATTTATCAAATACTTCCTAGTAACAAAACTGTTACAACAAATGATTGACTGATGGCATGCAGATTCATAATATTGAAAGACAACACAAATATAAGTAGACTGATAAGTAGGTCTCCGCTTTTTTTTTCAGAAAAAAAAAAACGGAGACCTACATTGTGCACAATTGTTAAATGTTAGTTTAATATTTGGTGGCAGCAATAATACATCCAGGATAAAAATTAAAAATATTATTTCACTTATACACCTATATGGTGTTTCTCTGCATACAACTGTCAACTATTTAAAAAATCAGTTCATTATATTGCTATTGTAAATATAATATTATATCATACTCTCAGCGGTCATTGAAGAAAACATGCTTTTCAATGCAAGAGAAAATTGCCTCCCACTAGCCTTTGTTGTGTGTCGAATCATATTTTTGACAAGTCTTGTTCACAGATCGTTCCTGTGAAAAAATTTCAGGTACACGAGGGCCGAGAACCAGCGAAACTTTGTTTGTAACCCAAACTAATTATTAATATAATCTCAAACTCACAATTACCTTACAATTAGTACCTTGAGAAATGCATAACGAATGCAATAATTGTTTAAAACACTTTTAAAATGTGTTTAAATTTACTTTAAATTTAATATATGAATAAACTAATAATGACTGAGGTTCTATATCCAGTGAATGTTTAATATTAACCGCTTGGATTAAAGACTATACTTAATGCGGCATGTTTAGTCATGGCGGATACCAGCGTAACGTTAACTGTTGGGGGAGACAGAACAACGGGACAATCCGTTAGAGCACAGAATGGTAAAATGATATTGATATATTATTTGTTTGATGAAGATACCATATAACAGGTTATCGCTATCTTTTCAGTGAATATTCAGTACTTGCATAGATTTGAGTAAGAAACAAAAGCGGCATGACCATCACATGGTGAAGTCTCTGGAAAGTTCCACAGGGACTCCCTGATTATAAATGTAGGTAAGAGTATCAGTAAATGTACACATGGAAGGGAAATATTAAGATAATACTAAAATTTAAAAAAGGTAGGTGCTGTATTTATAATTATGCTTACTCTTGTTTTCCTCGTTTTTTTTTTTTTTTTGGAAGGTGAGCTAGTGCTACATGTAAGACTTCGATACTGATATTTATGTTTTGGGTGACTGTGTTTTAGAGCCCAACTAACGGCGCTGTGTCGACTAACATCATAACGAACGTTAAATTTTCAGGAATATCTCACACAACCACAGGGGTTCGTATCGTTGCTTAGAATTTGTCGTCGTACATGTACTATATAATAATGATAAGGGTTTACACTTTTCTCCTTTATCGTGCGACCTATTTAAGAATAAACCCTGATATTTCAAGCTACATTTCGTGTAACGCAATAAATTTGGTACCAATGTTTAACTCAGGCATTCGACATTGCGGATCCGAAATTTGGTTTACTACCACACCTTTAACCCTTTCATCACTAAGTAACTTTGTAGGCATAGAGTCCTCAACACTAAGTAACTTTGGAGTTGTAAAGCAAAATGACTTGTGGACTTTGAAACAACATAACTTTGCCAATGTTAAAGATATCTGGCTGGATTGAGTGTCAAAATCAAGGTTAAAAATAAAATTTTATCACTAATTCAATAAAATGTGCATATCTATTACAACTGTTCAAATGCAGATACAAACAGGTAACACAACAGGTAAAATACAATTATTTTAAAACCTCTTAGAAAACTTAGAATGTTCTCAAAACTTGTTCAATTGACCCTAGATGTACTAGTGAATAATTACAGTAGCAACACAAGTCTTTCTTTCATGGTGTCCATAATATATAAGATTCTATAAAATGAACCAAAATGATCTCCAAGGTGAGATCAGTCCATACACCTAAATGACCTATATCGCCTCTGCCACGTTTGATCATCGCATTGAAGTTCCTTAAACGGACAATTTTTCCAAAAACTTCATCTGAATAGAATATTTGAAAATATTCTGAAGCTTTCCTGGAGCCATCTAACACTCGGGTATGCCCAACTCTGTCAGAAAACTGAAACGAATCTCTTTGGTTTTCCGTCTTCGTCCAGACAAAACCACGTGGAGCGTACAATTCCTCTGATTCAAAACCATCAAAGTCCTATTCATCGTCATCGCTGTCACCCACAAGTGCATTCCATTGTCTCTCCATACGTCTTTCATTTTCATCCAATTTACCAGGTTGAAATTATTTAAAAAATCTGATAACTCCATTGAAGTTTCTTCAAATGCCGCCATTTTGGATACAAATTTCAACATTCGGACAACACGTTAAAAGTTCCTACTTTGTTCGATATTTCTAGTTGTATATAAGCTAAACTCACTAGATCGTCCAAATATAACATCTACATTACAAGATGGAAGTTATTAGAGGTACCCCGAAAGTTATTTAGTCGGGTACTATAACAATAAAAAAGAACACTGCCTCAGACCGAAAAATTGGTCTATAGTGTTTACAGACTTACTTCCCCCTGACCGGTTTTGCGGTCTGCCGTGATGAAAGGGTTAAGGAATGCCAGAAAATTTTTCCATGGTACTGTCCGACATGGACCTGATCGCGCCGGTCATTGTTTTAAAGACAATGATGTCTTGCATTTGTTTATAACTTATTTTCAGTTGGCCAATGAGAATGGAGTATTTGCATTCAGTGTGTTGGTCTTGCATATTAAGCAGACGCGATCAGGTCGGTATGATAGTAAACCAAATTTTGAATATGCAGGAGTCCTCCATACATATGCAAATAGCTGGGCAGCATATTCAAAGACCTGCCAGACCTACTTCAACCATTTACTGAATGGGAGAATGTGTTGAATAATTGATCATTTTAGCTTTGCCTGCTGTAGCTGTATTTATAGGAGTACATCAAAAGAAATTGATGCTGGGCGGCAAGTTCAAAGACATAGACTAGCAGTTTAGTTGGGAAAATGTGCTGATATTTACAGTGACTGAATTCAGAGGCAGACAATCACAGAGATGTACATACGGTTATTATAAAAGTACATCAGAACTTTAGCTTCTATTATTGTCAACATTTCTGATTGTAGCCAAATAAATAGTGCATGCGACCTTAAAATCAAGATACATCCAGACTTGAGCAAAATGTTTTTTGCCAATTTCGATAAGTATTTTGGTGTTAATCAGCATGGTGATAAAGAGTTTAATAAGATTAGAAGAATGCTAAAGTTGCTAGGACTGATAGCTTCGATGGGATAGTAGCTAAGTGTAAGAAAATGTGTAATGTGTGGCATTTGGAATAAGACCATTCCTTACTGACAAATTCATTGTTTACCAGCAGAAAATGTCCCCAGAATATTCTGTTCAAAATAATGCTAATTTTGGACTAACAGGATACCACCCTTATGTTTTCATGACTAGCAATATGGCGGACTATTCTGTGCATTTTTTTAAAAAGATGTAATATTTATGCATCAGGCTATGGAAATGAAATACATTACTTTGGATTCTTTCTGTCAGCACTTCAGTAAATGATCTAGGTAATGTTTATAGCTAGTTTTACATAATTCAATGCAACATGCCACTAAAAGGCAAGAGCTATTAAGCAAACTAAACTGATCTGGTAAAACAGTAGTAAAAGTTCATAATTTTATTATGTTGAAGACAACAATGAATATGATATAACTTGTTTACAATGTCTCGTTTATAGAGGAAAAAATTTACTAAAGAATTTAGAAACAAAATATACGCTTGAGATTTTTTTGAATTCATCTGAGATGCAAGTTGACAAATTGGATAGCAGACAATAATTTTGTTGTGGGACAACTTGCAAGTTAGAAACTTTGATTAAGATACAGAATTGTTCTGAGTTAAACATTTTTATCATTGTATCATGTCATTTATTTGTATTTTTACGTATTTTAGTGTATTTATGATTTTAAAAAATATATATTAAATGGGTTTTTCTGGGTTCTTGAAGGTCATAAATTGGGACATTTTAGAAAACATTTTTATACTTGTTTAAAATAGAAATGTGGGTTATTTTTGTACACTATAAATATCACTTTCATTAATTAAAGGAAGAGCGTTCTTTCTTGATACAAATTGGATTTTCAGCCAAAACAACAAATGATCCAATGTTTACAGAAATGACATGTTGTTCAAAATGACTAGATGCGCAGAATATGTTGATAAACTGTACATGTCAGTGTTATAAAGAATGACGAAATTAAACTCAATGGCAACCAACAGTTCTTCTAATCTGCAAAGTTCAACATTTTCTGAGAGTTGACTGCAACTTTTGCTGGTGGGACTCGTATTTTTACCACAATGTGAGTCCTGGCCAATATAATTTTTATGTGAACTGGAATATTATGTAATTTTTAGAAAAAGAAAATTAGATGCTGAAAAATATAAATACATGCTCAATATTCAACAGGGTAGCTATTGAACCCTATTCCCTGTGTACATTTCCTGTCATAGGGGTCATGACCTTTGACATGACTTTGTCTGTTTATGTCATGCAGTTGTCATATCAAAAGATATAGCATTTGTCCACCTGCACAAGCATAATAAATAAATATCTTATCTTCAGTCATGCCTAATCCTGAAATAATGAAACTTGTTTCTTTTCTATCTTATAAATTCCAATATCTCCTATTGTCATGTCTGATTCTGTATCATGGTATACTAATTGCATAATTTCCTGTGCTTCTTTATTTGATACTGAGTATTGTACTTTTTCAAAACCTAACTTAAGTTTTTTTTCTCTTGCACATGTTATTGTCTAATGACTGTAACTTTAGCAAATTTTACTGATTCAGAAATACTCCTTTGCAAACTCGAAGACATGTATTTACATCCAAACAATTTATATCCAAGTAACACTGTGGATAGACTTGCACAGAATACAGCTATTTTCTTGTATGTATGCAATTTAAAATGTAACAGTTTATACCCAAATGTATGGTACAAAGATATTGGAAATAGTCAAAGAATGCCAGTGTTTTTGTTCTTTGGAGCCTTTGAGTCAGCTATGCTAAGCAGTAAACAAAATAAATTAAAACTCCTATATTTCAAGATTTGAAATGAAGTGAAATCTCACTCACACTTTTGTTCCTTCCATCCAGAAACAATGCAGAATAGGCAAAGCTATGAATTGGTTGAGCTTAAGGCTGTTATTTCTGAAGTCAAGAGAGGCAGGTTGACAATGAACTTAAACTTCCTGAGATTTAAGGTGTCAACAAGTATCAGGGTACTTGAGTATCTGCCTGTTCATAATTACCCAATACTAAAATTATTCAAAATTTATTACTAAAATTATTCAAGGGGCATCTGTTTAGTCCATGTAAAAATATACCCTTCCCCAACATGTTTTCCAAGTTCAGATCAAAGCTTATATCTAGTTCAGATCGAAGCTTATATCTAATGATGTCATGATCGTGCAAGACACAATAACTCGCGTACAGTTCAAGGTTCGTGTCATGTGATACTGATCCATTGTAGACCTTCATCTATTGATTTTGTATTTTCTAAATGTGCAAACATTTGGCTGTGTAGGTCTAACAGTTTCCTTATAGTAACTATACATGACATCCAAAGGAAACATAAGTTTCTTCAATTTGAAACATCTACTAGATTCATTTTAGTTTCATACACTTAAGTAGCAGTGCAATCTATATTTTATTTAATTAAAAAAATATATGTTGCCAAATATGAATTGAAACTAGCTTTATTAATGGATGTTATATGGCTAACAATTTTAGAGGAATTTTGTTAAACTGAAGAACATGTTGGAAAAGGGCAAATCAGTAGCGCTTAAAAAATTTTGAAAGAGGAAATTCAGTGAAAGTTAAACTTTGATGTAGACTAGATAAAGTAAATGTTATGCCAAAAAAAATATTTTTGTATTGTATCTATATTTCCATACTGATCTGGATTTAGCTAATTTGCAACAAAAATTTTAACTACAGACCCGAGTAAGTAACAAATTTTAGGTGCATTTTCAAGATGGCTTTTTGTAATAATGGCATTTAATATATAGATTACTCCTTTTATGCTTAGATTTACATTTTTGCCACTTATTTTAATTACACGTATGCTTATACCTTTCAAGGGATTGACAGTAACTTAAAACAAAGTTCAGGTTCACATTTCAATGTGTACCCAGGTAACCTATCATTAGGAGCGACAGGTGCCTTGGTGATTTTTTTCTAAATTTGTTACATCTATACCCTGTATTTTGGGATTCCACAGTCTATTAACAACCATATCTGAGGTGTATATAATAACTGTACATATAGAGGATAACCGATGAAGAGGAGACTACTTAGAATATATGACCCAACAAGACTTTCCGATGTCTCAGATAATAGTCCAGCAGTATGTAATAGCATTAGTAAGGAAAAGTGGACTCCAGACCTTGTTCAGTCTAAACAGATGTCCATCTGGTTGGTGGCTCCAAACATTTTTGAGAGCAGGGTTCCTATGCATCTGGGAAATCAGGAATAAGTTGGGAGAAATAATGATTTTTTTCCGACGATGAAAAGTCTGTGAATTTTTAAAATGTCGATTAAAGTCAAGAAAAACCCAGGAATTTTCTGCCAATAATTGATGCCTGAAACAGGTAATTGAGTCGTAACTGAACTGACCCAGACTTAACTTAATTTTGCCATAAATGAGTTGAGTCAATCCACAAGTCAGTGCATTACATTCATTTGGTAGACTCTTTTTTCCACACACTGCTCGATATCCATATTTTTCCTTACTTGAAAGGTATGAAAAATAGTCTAGCATCACAATGTCAGGTTTTATCTAGTTGAGTCTTGTCGTTTTGCAGATTAAAGATTAAGAATATAGTGCTTGACATTTCTGAGAAAATAAATTATTTTCCGATCAAGATCATGCAGGTATAAGTCATGATAACATCATATAAATTTTGCCCGCTGGTAAGCAACTACCATATGCTTCTACTGCATTGTGGTGTCAAATTATACATTTTTTATATGCAATTGCTTTGACATACACTCAAACCTAAATGTTCAGATGAGAAAAATGGTGTGGAATATTTGGAGGAAGCCAGGTTTAGAAAACGAACTATTTATTTTAAGCCAAATTTGTTGTCCAAAACTGTTGAATCTATGAGTTGAACTTCGGTGCGAAATTATTACAATGAGATGTAGCCTGAAACATTGGTTGCAGATCTTGAATAGAAAACGGGAGAATTGAGGAATTGTTGTCCCATGTATTTTATTTTTAAAACTGAGAGGAGCTACTGTATTGATACAGTTTTGGTGAATGGTTTATCAAATTCACTGACAAGTTCATTTTACTGACAATTCAGTCCTTGTTTATACACCAGTGTATAATTTTGAAGGTCTTTTCACAATTTAAGTCAAGCATTTTGTAAAGAAAATTTTAATGATGGAATTTTAATCAAATTGTTTTAAGGAGTATATGTTCATAGCTGCCAACCCTCATGATTTTGGCATGAATTTCACGACTTCAGCAATTCACTGATTCTTGCAGCATGCAAAAAAAAATCCCCAATTCTCAATTATTTTAAATTAATAAAAAAAACTAATTTCCCATTACGTGCTATTCATGATATTGACAAAAAGTCTGGTATTGCTGGTCACGACATTAGTAGAACTATAGCCTTTTGATACAGTTGGCCCTGTAGCAAGAATTTTACCGTATTTTAATCTATATTTATAAGGGTAGCTTTTGCAAATGCTTTTGAGAAACAGGGGCCAAACCTCAAGTTTGCTCTGCACGTGTGCTGCAAAACTAATTTGAATTACTCTCTGCATCAATATTAAAAATGTCTTTACCACCAAAGAAAAATTTATTGCTCTAAAAGTAAGGTACGTTTAGAATAATCTGACATATTTAGTCTACAATTTCATCTCAAAACCGAAAATGTAGCAAATGTCTATTAATCTATAGTCATTTTTTTAATAAATATTCTCTTGGTAATTTTAACATTATAGCTCAGTTCTACAACATGTCTATCACATTTCTAGTAACAATTATCTATTCTACTCATGATGAAGTTGTACTTTTGACAGTGTATAATTCTGAATGAGATTTTGTTCTTTTGCTTTGTATTTATACACAGCCTTAGGTACTTCCAAGGTAATCTGTTTTCTCTGAAATTCAGCAAAACTATTTTATTGGTGTATTTAAAATAAGCAACAGATGGATTAACTGTCAATCAATAATTGTAGTTCTTTGTGTTTGTGTCTTCAGAGGTCAGTGGATTTTAGGTATATTCTGGTAGCAGGACTGACTATCACCACCTACAGTGAACATAAGCTGATTATGATGTAAAAATGACCTGTAAAGAGGGTTGATAAACATGAACAAAGGATTTGTTTATGTAACAGATAGATTCCAGTGCACTGTGTATGGTAGTGTTTGGCTTCATTTTTTTGTCCCTTTGAATTTCTCCAATCTAAACCTATGATTGCTGGTACAAATTAAACAGCCCAAAAAAAGCTGTCACCAAAACATCAAGTTATATTTTGTCACCAATAAGGGGAAAAAAATCAGAGTTTGTGACATTGGCCAAGCCCAGGACATGCCCTCTTTCCCAAACTTTGCCACTGTCAAAAGAACATTGATTGTATTGCACTGTTTTGAAAGAGAATTGAATATGCAGCAGACAGTGACTGATTTAGACAAAGGGAGGCCCTTTAGCTATGGGAAGCTATAGAGGCCATATTTGGTATAAAATAAATTTGAGAGACCCCTTCAGACTGATTTCAGACTTTGTGGCCCTAAGCTGTAGCATGTTTAGTTTATGCCTAAATCAGGCACTGCATGCTGCAGAGATAACATGTTTACATGCAATTTTACAATATAATCTTTTAATCAAGTGAAAAGTAGGTAACACTTCCATTTACCCAAAATTGCTAGAAGCTTATATGTATGAATATGTTCAATAGGTAAGAGTTGGCCGTAACTGGTCCCGAGTCTGACGCTGAAGGCTGAATTTGATGGTAATATATTATTCCAGTTCCTAATTTAATATTATAGCGTGTTTCAAATTTTTAATTACATTTTTTGGTTCATTAATATGGCCAAGTTTGTTGTAAGAAATAGATTTCATATCTATATTTTGAAGACTAAACAGGTCAAAAACATATTTAAAAATGGCTTTCACTATTCGATGCCAATACTTCATAGGGGGTTGGGGTCCAGAATAAAAATGTTTTCAGATATTGTGAAGGCTTCTATCTATAGTAAAATCATATTTTCATTTCAGTGTTGGCAGCTTGCTCCATTGCCAATATCGTCAAAAGCAGCTTGGGACCACTTGGACTAGACAAGATGCTGGTAGATGATATTGGGGTAATGATTTAATTATAAAATATAAATATTTCTATTCTTCAGACATGCCCATTTTTTGTTAGCATTTTAAGTAAACTTAAACATTTGATGTGGAGTTTCAGAATTTGGATTGCAAGTGGCAGTTGATAACTGTTGGTCTCATTAAATCACTAAAAGTTTTCAAAAAAATTGGTTTTTTCTTTAGTCGTTAAACAAAACAAACATACACTGCTCTATGCACTTAAGTACTGCATACTTAGATTCCAAGCCTTACAGAAATCGTCATGTAAACTGCCAACTGTTGTTATGACTTGTGAAAGAACAAAACTGAAGGTTAACAAAGATCCTGAGGACTGATATTAGAGAACGTTTTTCCTTTCTTGACCTACATTCAGTTAATGAATTTTTTTATATGTAACTTCTCAGGTTAGATAATTGGATATGGATACTTTTGTGCCAGTAAAATATTTGAAATGCTGTCATAACAATTTGTTTTATATAACAGTTCATTGGTGTCAGGCTTTAAACAGTTTCTGGATGGGAAGTCTTGGACTAACTCATTGAGTTCAGGAGTCCTACACTTTCAGGATAGAAAGAAAAACAAAAAGCACATGATCATTATTTTGTTATATATCTGGATTAATTTCTTAGCCATTTGTAATGTCCCACTAAAAAGAAAATATTTTTCAATAAATATAATATTAAATTTAGACCACATACATGTAAACATAATGCTTTTGTTCCAATACTAACATAACAAAAACAAGAAAGTACAGTAAGATTATCAACAGTTCTGAAGACTGATTATTTAGAATGCTGTGAAGTTTTCTCTGCAAAAAAAGTGGCATCTCCAGTCCCACCAGAGAAACTTGCAAATATTGGTATTAACCAATGCTGCAATTGCTATCATTTGATAAACAAGGAAGGGCTGAAAGTATACAACAAACAGCATATGCATTAAAAATGAATACAGTAGCAGTAAACTGTGTTAAAAGCATTAAGAATTGGTCCTAAAGAATAACAGCAGTATATAATGTGAGCTTTGTAGAAAAGATTAATTAATCTTGGTACATGTATAGTATTTAAACAGTTTGAGGCTGCAAATTCTTGTCAAGATGAAATCTCACAAGCATGAGGTACTGAAACTCAAATATCACCATATGTAACTTTCACCTCAGGATTTTTTTGTTTAGTTTTGTTTGTTTTCGTTGATGCGGGCAGGGTCATTTTCAACACAAATCTAACCTAAAGCTAAAAACTGATTTTCTGAAACATTTTTACGTCTCTAAGCACTTTAATGCATTTCTTATAAAGTTGGGTCACAAATATTTTTTTTTAATTCTTTTCCCCAAGATTTGATCCATGATTATCTGAGAGTTTGCAATTGTTATAATAGTGCCTTTTGCATCAATGCTTGTAAAGGTTTGGGATTGTACTGTTCTATTTATTTTCAATCTTCTGCAGTTTTTAGGAACAAAGGATGACAGTTTAATTGAGTCACACTTTCATGCCATATATAACTAACTAAATTTGACTTTGATATTTCAGGATGTGACAATCACAAACGATGGTGCCACAATCCTTAAGCTTTTAGAAGTTGAACACCCAGCTGCCAAAATTTTGGTAGAGTTGGCAGAATTGCAGGATCAAGAAGTTGGAGATGGTACCACATCTGTTGTGAGTCTACACCACAATAATTTCTAGTCCAAACATCTGCATATAATTTTTCTTGTCCTGTTTACTCCATAACACCATATATACTCCCATAAAAGTAGTTTTTAACTGCAAACAACATAGACCCAGAGCAACTGGCTCATTATGCATTGGCATCCCTGGGTCTGTTCAGTCATAATCAGATGGTAGCTTCGCACCATTGGCCTATACTTGCAATTTATACTTGAATCTGACTTGCACACAGGAACGTACATATTTGTCATATAGTTTATATCTTTATTTATTTTGAATTTTCTTAAAATATGAATGATGTAAGGTATAAAGCAAACTTTCAATGTCTGATTATTGTTTATTTTATTTCATTATGTTAACATTGAATTGCAGTTCATTCATACCTTAGCTTTTGGCATACCTGTGAACCCTTGTGATTTTGCCCTAAGCCTTACATAATTGACTCTTATAATATGTACTTAATAGAATAAAGGCAAAAAATATGGAAAAATAATTCTTGCAGATAAATCTAGATAATCCATGTTTAATTTGGTTTCGTATTAGAATTAGCGGAATTGGTAACCTGGATAACTTTACATCATTAATTCAGTTACAAGAAGCTGTTCCCATGCAACTTGCTTCCAAGTTTTTATCATGTTACTTGGGAGTATATACATTGGGATAAAGCAAAATGTTACATGGAATTTTTTTTAGCAGGACTGAAATATCAGTTCTGCTAATTTTGTCTTGTAACAGACAATAAGTATATTTTTAAGATGGTAAATGATTGTGCTCAAATTTAGTCAAAAATTTTGTACATGTGGCTTCTCTTAATAAGTTCTCAGATAAGATTTGCATCAATAATTATTTTCCAACAAACAAGAAGACTAACAAAAAGAGAAATGTTTTTTGTTTTAGTCAGCTTAAGCCTTTTGATATTAAAATCAGTACGAGTTAGAGATTTTTAACTAGTGGCTCTGATACTTGATATAAACTGCATGTATTTACTTGAGATGAGAAGGTTAAGGCACACACCTAGCTTATATCTGTCCTAATTAGTGTTTACCCTAGAACACCTATCCAAGTGGCTCATACTTTGCTGTCAATGTTCACATTTGAAGCACTTGAGTATTTACACCAAAAAAAATTTCAGTTAATGATGCAAGTTTCAATGCAAGATTTAAGAAAAAGAGTGCATAGATCATGTTCTGAAACATTCTTCCAGGTTATAATTGCAGCAGAGTTACTGAAAAATGCAGATGAGCTAGTGAAATGCAAAATCCATCCCACGTCAGTTATAAGTGGCTACAGATTAGCTTGCAAGTAAGTATTTTTACATTACTCTCCCCTTTCTCTGCCTTTGCAGCAAGAACCACAATGCATTTATCTGTTACTGAATTGCAAATTAGACTTTATTTATGGGATGAATATCTAATCTTGTTAGCTAGATGGATATATGGATCAGTAATATTTTTGATTTGGGTCCCTGATAAGGTATATAAACATTTTCCAGCTAAGGCATCTTTATTTGCTCTTGTCCATTTGTTCATCCATATATACTATGTGAGACTGAAAACCGTTCAGCATAGAGAAATTAAATTGGGCAGGCATATTTGTATCCATATTGAAATTATCTTATAGGAATTTTGTGCTATTAAAGCACTTTTCATTAAAGAGAGTACTTTGTATTATGATGTTCGTCCTTATTTCACTACAAAATCTGCCGTTAATAAATTTTGTAAGTACAGTATGACCCCAATATAACACTGTAGTTGGGGCCATAGAACCCAACCGTGTTATAGACCAAAACATGTTATAAGCCACCAGGTCAGTTAGCTGAAGAAAATGATGCATGCAGACCTGTTTACCCGACCGTATTTGTACGGAATAAAGCCCATCCGTATGGTCATACGGTCATTGAACTGAAAATACGATTTGAGGTTGCATTTATTTATTTTTTAAAATTAATTTTTTAAGCCGTTTTTTTTTTTTTCTGTTTCGTTTTGTTGTATCGTCTCTTCGGTCCGCATCCGCGTCCGCATTTTGTGCCACGTCACTCATTTTGGCATTCTCAACATCCGGTTGTTTAAACAAAGGAAAATGCCGCCGACAAGAAAGTTTCAGCACAAAACTGATGATGAAAATGGAAAATCTAAACACAGAAAGCAGCATTTTCTACCAGTTTATTCTACTCTGTGCCTATGCCTTAAACCATCGTCAAAAGGAGAACATTTTGTGCATTGCACTGTTTGCAACTTAGACTTTTCCTGTGCACATGGTGGAAGGAATGACTGTTCACGGCATGTGGAATCGGAAAATCATACAAAATTGCAATCATTAGTGAATGGAAATAGAAACATTTTGTCAATGATGAAAGGAAAGGAAGTCAGTGATCAAAACATACTTCAAAAACAAATAACACGTGCTGAGGCGATTCTATGTGAGTTGATCACAAATATGATTTTGTCATTGAGTACAGCTGACAAGTTAATGGAAGCAATGAAAAATATGTTCCCGGATTCCAAAATTGCTCAAGGTATTTACTCTCTCTCTCTCTCTCTCTCTCTCTCTCTCTCTCTCTCTCTCTCTCTCTCTCTCTCTCTCTTCTCTCTCTCTCTCTCTCTCTCTCTCTTCTCTCTCTCTCTCTCTCTCTCTCTCTCTCTCTCTCTCTCTCTCTCTAACTTCTTTGGGGTATTTTACTTTTTTTGTTTGTTAAATTACAGTTTGAAGTCAAAGATACGCCATACCCCGGGATCCTGATGTGTATGCTAGATAGAAAGCTGCTAAACTTGTTAGAACATTATATATTTCCATGAATATTATTGAATGGTTAGAATTTCGTAGAGACTGATAATAAATGCAATAATCTCTGTGTAAAGATAAAATATTTTAAAAATTCAGGTTATGCATGTTACTACAGTTGTACAAAACTCTGCTATACTTGGTCATTAATTAATTAGTTTGCAGATATTGGAATAAGGTCTGAAATGCTTTGGGTTTTTGTGTATTTTTAAATTTTCTTATGGAATTGGGTAAATAATATAAACTTTGTGTCAGTGGTTGTATTTTTTTTTTCTCCATTTGTTAATGTTATTGCTGTTCTTCAGGAATGAGATGCTGTCGCAACAAAGCAACTGCTATTATAAAGGAAATGTCAGCCATTCAGATGAGTGACTTAACTGCACGCATGATAAAGTTCCCATTCAGCATTGCCACTGACGGAAGCAATGAAGGTGAAAATAAACAGTTTCCTCTTGTGGTTCGAACCAAGCAGTCAGAATTAGGACAGGTCAGCTCAGAGCTATTGGCAATACCTCTATGTGAAGGTTCTGCTACTGGTGAGAAAATTTGTAGTTACATGTTTTTAAAACTACTTTTGAGGGTGGGGATTTTGGTGCCTTTCAAAGGACATCTGCTCAGAAATGGACTATTGTTAATGATAGTTTATCATGTCAGTTTCTTTAAATCCTTATCAAAAAAACTTAAGATTGGACTGAAAAATTTTGTTACAAGATATAGGCTTTATGTATTTCATTTTACCACATTAGTATCTTGTTTCCTTGATATGGTATAGATTCCCTATATTTCATTATTTCTTTTTAAAACAATTTCATCATCATTCTTCTCAGTATTGAATGAGATTATAAAGAGTCAAATGCCTTTAAATTGTATTTTTTCTATTATCACTTCCACCATTTGCATTCTGATTGTTTATGTGTATGTATTTTTCAGGTGAAAAGATCTTTGATCTTGTGCACAAATGAGCTTTTCATCCGTGGGATTCCATGGAAGAATTGCATATCTTTTGGATCGGACAATGCCAGTGTAATGACTGGGAAGAAGAAAGGAGTGATATCCTTTGTGGAGAAGGAACAACCTGAAGTCTTCTTGTCTGCCTGCACCCTTCACCTTGTTCACCTTGCAGCAAAAAGAGGTGCAGAGTGCCTGCCACCAGTTGATGAGGTCTTGGTAGACATATTTTACTTCTTCAAAAAAAGTACAGTCCGCCAGTCAGATCTGAAAAATCTTCAGGAACTGTATGATGTTGAACAAAAAAAGATGCTCAAGCATGGAAGAACCAGATGGCTTAGCATTGGAAGGTATAACACTGATGGATTACTATTCACAATTGAATATGTTAGCCAACTGAGCTAGACTTGTTGAATGTAATTAAAGGTTCACATATTTGTTTACTTTCTGATCAAATTCTTTGTAATTTCATTAGTTATAGGCCAGCAATTCATTTACACTAAAATAATCATTTCCATGTTTTAGCTACATGTTGTTGTTGTTGTTGTTGTTGGGCTTAACGCCATTTTTCAGCACACGATAGGCTATTCATGGCGGCCAGTATTAATGGTGGAGGAAGAAACCGGGAAATCACCGGAAAGAACCACCGACCCACGAGAAGCTACTGGCAAGCTTTCTCACATATCCACATTCGCCGAATCCTAGACTCGAACCCACGCAGACAGAGGTGAGATGGCAGTGATCCGTAACGGACAGCGCTTTAGACCACTCGGCCACTCGGGGCCCCTTAGCTACATGTACATTATTTAAATAAGTAATCTAAGATATAGGCAATACTTTAATGTCAGAACAAATGTGTAAATAAATTGATTTATGCATTTTCTCTAATTTGTTGCTTCTGTTTTAGATGCCTTGCAAGACTGCTTGAAAACTGGGATCCACTGAAGCATTTCTTCCATGAAGAACAGAAGAAGAAAAAATCAGGAAAATATGAAGAGAAGGCCTACTCTGCACAGAAGATTGATGTAATTTCCCAGTTCCTTCGTTCTTCAACAAACAGGCTGTATTGTTTATTCCTCAACTATACCATAAAGGTTTTTGAAAAAGTCCTTTTGAAGCTACAGGTAGAGGAGCCCATGATCCATGAGGTGCAGCCATTGCTGTGTAGTCTCTTAAGTGATCTATACAGTCGTTTTGTTAGGCCAGATGCTATTTTGAATCGTACTGTGAAGGAGGTTGGTTTCAGACATCGACAGGAACAAAAAGCTGCTGAAGACCTATTAATTGGAGGAGAAGCAAGAGATTTTCTGAGCAAAGCAGAAGAAAATCATCTGCGAAAGAGCAGAATAACAGACTTTTATTCCTCAGTGAGGACTTACTTTGAAACCGTCTGCACCTATCTTTTGGAGAAGCTGCCACTACAAGACCCCCTGCTTCAACACATTTGTGTTGTGGATCCAAAGAATCAAGTGACAGCTAAATCTTCAAACTTGCAATACTTTCTGAAAAGATTTCCATGCTGGTTACCACCAGGCACAACTGCTGATACCATCATAGAGCAGTTTTGCCGGTACCAATCAATGGACATCTCGATGTGTTTGAAAGACAGAATAGATGAATTTTGGATTGCTGTTTCTACCAAGGAACCTGATCTCCAGTCTTTGTGTAATGTCATGCTGAGCTTACTCACTGTGCCTCATAGCAGTGCTGCTTGTGAACGCATTTTCAGCTGTGTTAGGAAAAATGTTACAGATCAGAGATCCACACTAGCCAATCAGACCATTGAAGCTTTATTGGTCCTGAAGTCAAGACCAAACATTTTTACCAATGACTGGACAGATGACCAGCTGGATAGGCTGAGGAGTGCCTATTATATTTCCATTAAAAACCCATAGACTAAGCCTTCATTAAAACATCAATTCCAAGTGGATCAGTTTGATATTGTTGACAGACTTTGTACAAAATAATTTATGAACCTTTTTTCCATTCTAGTAAATATTGACAAAGATGATACTAGATTTTATCAGATAAATAAGATTGCCTTCAACTATCTAGATAAACTTATTATTTTCTGAGTGGATGGGTGGTAACAATGTCTGTCATAATGTTTTATATCAAGTCTTCCTTAACTATGTACAATAGAGAATTGGTTTTAATTAAAATGTTATGGATATGTGTGAAGCTGAGAAAACAGAATTTCTAGAGAAAGTAACAGAGATAACAGAATAAATTTGGTTATGTTGCGGTATTCTTTTTGTGGTTTTTATCACTATAATATGAACAGGATGTTTAAGTCAGTGGTGTTCAATTTCTGCATATTTGTGTCTTGAAACACAGAATTACCTGATTACCAGCATCTTTGCAAACTAGGAGTTATTTACACAATATTGTATAGTCATTATGTCGTGTAATACTACATAATGATAATTATAGTATATTGATAGTATCTACTATTTATGTGCTGAAAATACTGACAGGCATTGCTTAAAATACTGACAGGAAAATTTATGGGTAAACAGGTCTGTGCATGTACCCAAAAAGATTCGGGTGTGGGTGCAAAAGTATGTGCTTCATTGGCACAGTTGCCATTTTAAATCAATGCATATTAAATGAGAAATGCACCTGTAGTGACAACAGAAGGCATATATTATATTTTACTTTATTCAGAGAACCATGCATTGGTACATATACATGTATACTATTTATATATAGCATAAATAGTGTATCAACGACGTGTACTCACCTTCAAATACATACGTTGAATCCACAATACAGGTAATTACACCAAAAAACGTGCAAAGACGCAGATTGAAAATATTCAATAATTTTGTCACCGGTCAAATAGGTCTAAATTCAGTGAGAAAAAATTGCACAATCATGTAATAAATGATGAACCACATTTACTTTTCAGTATGTCCCAAGTAGGTTAAAGTTAGTTTGCGTTTTAACCCACCATTGGTAGCATAAAGTAGCATCAACTTTTTTCCGGCAAAAAGGAAAGTTTCACTGCACAGTAAACATGTTTCTGCCATGTTGGAAAATGAAAGTCCATATTCCATTGCTTTTATTTAAGTTTCATACTGAAATGTTTATTTTATTTAATGAAGATTTTAGTCTTCTTTCTTTGAAGGGTGCGTGCATTATTGAATTCACCACCAAAGAACCACCTTGGAGAACCAAACAAATGCCCATTTCTTATGGCAGCAACATCAAATAATTGTATTTCATGACTGAGACTGATTATTTTCAACTTGCTTAGCATGTTTTTAATAACAATCTGTGCTTCATATGTAATCTGTTTTCTTTGACATTTAAGCAAACTATTTTATCTGGGTACATTTTAAAAAAAAAGGAATTGGCCATCATTTGATTAATTGTAGTTACTGTTCCTCCCTGTCTATTAAATATACCAACAAAGATCGTTTATGGAGGGGTGGAGGTTTTTTTTTAACATTTGTGATAGAGTGATACTGCCTTCCATGCATGCATCATAAATTAAAAAAGTGTCAACAAACGATAGAGATGCAGGTGTTCTGGCCTGATGACAGGGATTACTACAGAAAATGTGAGTGTTCAGATGGAAAAGAATAGGAATTTTACTTACTCTCCACATACAAATGTCAGTCTGTGTAAATACATTAATTACAAGTGGCTGAAATCTTATAAAAGATAGATTATGAGATAATGCACTAAGAATCATTAGAGAAAAAAATGTGAATGAAGCAGAACACAAAAGAGTAAATGTGGATCTTAGTTTAATAAAAAATGGAGAAAATATTCCCTTGACTGATATATGGCACATCCATTGGGATTACTGGTGTGACTTCTGGTCTCATGATTGCGAAGACTGCACAAGTGAATAATCCTTTCATGACAGCATTTAAGAATTTGTAAAAATCTGCCCTTGATCACCACAAGATATCTTTTGAACACATTATTACCTAAAACATTCTTTCAGAACAAAGAAATAAATAAACTTGCAGAGACAAATCCATTATTTGGATTACAGATTTAGAGGGTCATAGCAGATTTTGTTAACTTTGCTGCAACAAAAGAAATATCTAAAAGTTCAAGTTTAATTTGTTAAAGAGAAGATGAATCATTAGCCTCTTTGATGTTTGGATAAATATGTTTTAGGACGAAGTACAATGAAATCAATGATAGTACACATTTTATGACAGGCTGTAAATAAACTATCAGTTGGTTAAAAAGATTTATATGGATTTTTGTATTGGCTTATATGTAATGTGTTGGTTTATAATACAGCTACAAAAAGATTATAAAGAGACTCAAAAGTACAACTTTAAAAGGAAAATGAACTAATAAAATTATCCCTTGAATGGACAATGCATTTGTGCTAATTGTGCGTGTTGGTTTATTTGTATTTTAGAGAGAGAGAGAGAGAGTAGGTTGTGCAAGTTGCAATATCCTATTTCAGATGAAAAAGTATGGATCAGATGAAAATTTGTCAGTACATTTTTGACCCCCACATTTTTTATTTGACCCAAGTTCAGACACCAAAGGTTTTTTTTTTGGCCCTCTATTTTACACCCCTGGGGGATACAATGCCTTTTCTTCATTTATTTATATTTTTTTTTCTAATGCCATTTTTCTTCAATTTACAGGGAAGCATGCAAGTTCATCCAGGAGCATTTGACCATAAATATCGAGGAACTTGGAAAGGAATGCATTGTTAATTGTGCCAAGTCCAGCATTTCCAGTAAAATTATTGGATCGTATCCTTTGAAGTAATAGTCATTAAATCATAACTTTGAATTTTGAAGTCAAACTTACTAATTTAAATTGAATGCGAAACAAAAGGAATATTTGCAAAGAATATTCACGAAGACGAATGTCTATCACAGCAAATTAATCCCACATATAGAAAGCAACATGATAGAAGAAAAATAGTGTAAAATAGGGTTATTTGAAATTATTCCGTCTTGTATCGTGATAGAATAAACTTTTCTGATGTCTTTTAATTAGGAAAGATTCTAGTCTACAGGAGAGAGAGGTGTGGTAGTATGACTGCATATTCAATGTTCACCTTGTCAACCTACATTTGTATCATTGAGTATTAAGCTTGTGATCTAATGCATATAAATTAAAAACTGATAATTATAACTGATGACAAGTTATAGAATATAAAAGAGGCAGAGTGGCCTAATGGTTAGAGCATCCACCTCAGATGTGGGGGTCGAGGGTTTGAACCATGGACGAGTTATACCAAAGACTTGGAAAAATGTTACTAACAGCTGCCTCGCTAGTCACTTGGCTTTAAGTGGTTAGTGTTCAGACTGTTCAGCTTGGTGTCAGGATAATGTGACTGGGAGGGACCTGATGCTACATGTCTGGCATAATTCACTAGTGCTAGGCATCACTTTAAACTGCCACACGGCAGACATTGTAGCAATATGGCTGAAAAATTGTTAAAGCTACGGTAAAATCCAAATCACATACACACAAAGTAGAAATGTCCTCCACTTCCATTCCTTATGGCATAGTGATCATTCTCTTGTACCAGTATTGTTGGTGTTATTATCAATCATTAAATGGTTTTGCAAAAATTGCTGCAAAGTATAAATACATTGCCCATTCAGGTCAATTTTATGTGTCAAGGGCATCAATTCAGATTTAGAAAAGAAATTAAACCAGATTATATTTATCTTCCTTGCATATTGTTTCCCCCTGATTGCTATGCTTGAAGCTGTTCAAGAAAATGTATTTGAAAGGAAATCACAATAATTCCTTAAATAATGTTTTGGATAGTGATGTGACATAGAAAGAAACAATTTTGTAGCAAAGCATTATAAAAACAATTGAGACTGATCTTTATTATACTTTAAAGGACCATGAATAGTAGTATCACCATCTGAGTTGTGTCCCATGAATGGCAATCTGTCAGTCTTACAAGCTTTATCCTTCCATCTGTTCAGTGAATGGTTCAAACCACCAAAACCATCAGTATTTTCAGTACTTTGATCTTTCTACGGGGGGGGTAAATTAGTCATAATTTCAGTATAATTATAGGTCAGACAGGTGTTCTCTTTTATTCATCCCAATTGTGTTGTACTTAACAAAGCTTGAGGAATAAATTAGAACAGCAAAGTGTATTCATAATTTCTGTATAATTATAGATCAGACAGGTGTTCTCTTTTATTTCATCTCAATTGTGTTGTACTTAACAAAGATTAGAGAAGCAGACTTCTTTGCCAACATGGTTGTGGATGCAGCTATGGCTGTAAGAGTTACAGATGGCAAAGGAGGGTACCGCTATCCAATCAAAGCTGTAAACATTTTGAAGGCACATGGACGTAGCTCAAAGGAAAGCATGCTGGTTCAAGGGTATGCCCTCAACTGTACTGTGGCATCACAAGGTTAGAAAACACATTTGGAAATTTCTTGATGAATGAATCCAAACTTACAACCAAAATTTCAAAAAGACGTCTTTATAAGAAATAACAATCTTAATAACTTACAAATTTTGCTTGCAGAGTGTTTTATATACGGATCACATTGTACATCAAAAAGTCCAAATCTCATGTGATACAAATCATGTTTTATCATATCAATTACTATGAAAATATGTAGCCAAAGTGAAAAAGAGAACTGACAAGCTTAAGAGAAAGTCAACCTTATTGTCAAAGTTTGGTAGATGATTTTTGCATACTTGTATATTTTGCATCATTTCTTTCTAACGATACCTAATTTAAAGCAACAGCAGCAAACAAAGAGGATATTTAAAATATCCTGGGTATTGTGTGGAATGCCTTTGTATATAATATGTCAGAATATGTGTGCATGAGCAAGGGTGTGTTCTCTAAGTAAGAGGACATATATAAAGGGCAGGATGCAAAACAGATTAAGGTTATGTTAAGGAACATGTAGAATCCTAACAGTTTATGTTCCATTGAAGAAGTTCTTAGCTAGTATGTGGAGAGTGCATATAAAACAAGAATAAAACACTTTGCTAAACAATACTGACATGGTCTGCTTTGAAATCGTGTTCTCAGACAAGATAATAAACAAAAGCTAATAGCATGGTGATTTTGTTTCCGGCTGAACTTGTTATTCCTCAAGACTTCAGATGTCTGGCTTCTTTTGTTTTGGGCTGGGGTTGCAGACCAGCCAACCCTCACAATTTTGGCACACATTTCACAATTCCTGAGAGCTATTCCTGGGTTCATGCCGCGTGCCAAAAAAATCACGAATTCCCAAATTCTCAATCATACTCATAGCAACTTTAATTATTTTTCAAATAGACACAGCATGAAGACAGCTTTTTCTAGTGTAGGAATTTTTTAGATATTGAAAGATCGGCATATATAATAATTTGCACGAGTTCATATTTTTCCATTCATGTACCAACTAATCAGTAACCATTCGATGTTTCATCATCATTTGATACCAGTTCGAAAATAATCTACACTTCATTTAAAATGTTTTTACCTCCAAGGAAACATGTATTCCACAAAAAGGAAAGCGTAGATTGGAGTACACCAAAAACTGACATTGCATTCAGCCATGAAACTTCAATATACATTATGATTTTCACGCAGTAGGGTGCCCCTGAATTTTAGAATTGGGAATGTGCACTGAGGCTCATTTCTTTTACGATTTACCTGTCAAAAATGTACTATATAATAATATTATTATATAATAGGTGTATGACATATCAATTGCAAGCAACGATACCAGCCCCTGTGGGAAAGTAGCAGAATGATTTAAAAAATCACAACTGCTAGCAAAAGGCACATAGATATTAAGACACATACTCAGGACGTGCAACCTACCAATGCTGAGCATTGTTTGCGAAGTTTTTTGGTAGAGTATTTCCTATTGTGAGGAAAAATAATGTTTGGTGCCTCATTAGGTGCTGAAAATTTACAACAAGTTTAGTCACAAGATCAACCAGCAAGTTTGTTTTGAAAACAAATTTACCATAATCCAATTGAGGAAGTTTAAGTGCCACAGTATCATGTCATGACAAATAGCATGAAGTTTATGTATATCACTAAATTTGGCTGCAAATGAAGTTGTACATGTAATCATTGTACATATTATGTTTTACCTTTGTTTAGGGATTTTCATATAATGCAGTAATGACCATCAAAGTGGATGGAGCTAGTATCTTGATAAATTTTTTCACTGATTGCGTTCAAAATTAACTAATTTTCATCCCTCTTGTCTCATTGTGCTAGTCTGGAATGTTGGCGGCTCTGGGTTTGTGGGTTTTTGTTTTTTTTTTGTGTGCTTTAGACCTTTAGAATTGTTACTATTTGCATATACATGTAACACAACATTGTGTAAATTTATGCCCATATCCATGTATGAGTTTTGAATTTGGTGATAGTTAACCAGGCACATAATCTAGTACATTTTCCTTTCAGCAATGCTTAAAAAGGTTACAGGAGCAAAGATTGCTTGCCTTGACTTCAGCTTACAAAAGACTAAGATGAAAATGGGAGTCCAGGTTATGATTACAGATCCAAATCAGCTGGATTCTGTAAGGCAGAGGTCAGTTCAATGTTTTTGAGTCCTCTCTCCAGACCTAGATTCAGTTATAGTGTAATTGGTGTGATTGAGTAATTACAATTACAGTGTATGTAATTGTAATTGAACATGATGGATTTGTAATTGAAGGTCTGGATTTGTGTAATTGCTCAATTACAAAAGCAAAGGTAAATGTGTTCTTTAATCCCCCCCCATTCTAAAGATTTAGAAAATATACAGATTTGCCTTAACCTTTTAACTACGACTACCACATCTGAGCAGCACCTGTAAATAGCTCCTGAACCCCACTGACGCATATATGCAGTGTCGATAAGCCTTGTTTAAAACCCCAGTGTCGCTTATGAGCGCGTAGTTCTGCTGTACTCAAAACCCCAGTGTCGCATATATGCGGACATAACTGCTATGTTAACTAAACGTTGATTGGTTGAAAGTACAGATATTTACTTATTTTTCATTATCCAGCAAAAACTAATGAAATAATGAATATAAACGTAACCATGTTTTTATTGTCAGTTTCCGTAGTCAGCCATGACGATGCTCTAGTATTCAGCCTAGCAAACAGTATCAGTAGTCTCAGTAACTGATACGCTATCACTCAGCAGTAGCGAAACCTCAGAACAGCTGTAGTAGTTAAAGGGTTAACTGCTAGTTGTTAAGCTAATAATACAGGAATTATTATAGAATAAGCAATATAGCAAAGTTTACAGTGTTTTTGAAACTGTGCAAATAGCGCTCTTAGACACTAGTATGTTTATCATTGTGTGATTATTCTGGTTATGGCAGGTTTTGTAGACTATCCCTGTAAGATACACACCATTTTGGCACCAGAGTCTCCAACTGTTGTTTGCTTATGATATGGCCCTTTGATATATCAGTAAGTTTATGCAGGTCTGCGTCGTTAAAACATACTGATAGTGGTATATATTCTGGTGGCAATGTGTATTAAAATAATGCGCACTTCATTTGAAAATTCGATGTTTTGCAGGTGCAATAAGCATTTTATGTAACTGATTTGCATATTTGTACTCTTTATAAAATATTTCTTATAAATTATGTTGAATATAATATACCATTTATGATCAGTACCTGGTATAAGCAAACTGGTGATATACAGGTACATTATATCACAATCTGTTAGTAGCATCTACAGTGGTATTCATACATCGCTGATCCTTTCACGCTGATCCTTTCACGTGTGAAACTGTTTTGCACACACCCTTCATTACTGATGGTATATATGCTGTCTAAAGATGTGAAAACATTAGGAAAAGTTGACTGTACATGTTGATCCTGATGATCGATTACCTGGGTCAAAGGTCAAAGAGAAATTATATTAAATATGAACCTGAACCATTTTTCTTTAGGGTCATACATGCCAACCCGAAAAGTTATGAGCATAATTATTACTAATAAAAGTAATAATACTAAACATAATCTAAAAAGCAAGCTATATATTACATGCCATAATTTGTTTTACTACTGCTACTGGGGCCCCGAGTGGCCTAGTGGTCTAAAGCGCTGTCCGTTACGGATCACTTCCATCTCACCTCTGTCTGCGTGTGTTCGAGTCTAGGTGAATGTGGATATGTGAGAAAGCTTGCCAGTAGCTTCTCGTGGGTCGTGGTTCTTTCCGGTGATTGCCCAGTTTCTTCCTCCACCATTAATACTGGCCGCCATGAATAGCCTATCATGTGCTGAAAAATGGTGTTAAGCCCAACAACAACAACAACTACTGCTACTTACCTGGATCTGCAGTTAAAAATCTTCTCACATATTGGCTGAAGCCATGTGGATTAGTAGATATACATACTCACTTTGACTAGTCTACATGTCTAACTATCGCAAATGGTCACAAAGTTTACAAATTATGAATGCTGTATTACATCACAGTTGGATTCATTCAGAATTTGTTAAGTGCTATTAATTTGTTTTTTAAGTTTAACAAATTCTCTTTTCTAACATTGTTTCAGCCATATAACAACCATTGGTCACATCGATAAAACCAATTTCTCATATCTAGCACAATTTTTGTATTTTATTTTGACTGGTCTAATATATCTATGTGTATCAAACTATAATGAATATGTGACACACGATTTCACATTTAAGAAACCTGTCTGTTTTCTTGGAACTGCTTCATGAACAGTTACTGTAAACAGAAAATGACAAAATTAGAAAGTGGTATAACAAAGAATAAATTTACAGTCGTCAGATGTCACACATGAGCCTTGAACTGTACTCGTTATTCTGCATCTCATCTCGTTTGCTGTTGATGTCTTTGATCTGAACTTGGAAAGTCTGTCTGGTTGCCCATTTTTTTACCTCGGTTTTATTATCAAAGAGCAAGTACTGGGGTACCAGCTTTAATATTGTCAGTGTAATTTCTCCTTAAAAGACCTGAATCAAGGGTTGCATTGAAGTGAATATTGGAAAATTGTTGATCAGATTTTGATTGAGTTTTGTCACTTGTTTGACTCGTAATGTTTGCACTTGCTAATTCAAAAAATAATTTTGAAAATATACCATATTGATTGGTACATGTAATCTGATATGGATATTTTGTTAATGTTCCTTGTATTTTTAGTATCATAGTATCATTGTTTCCATCCATTCTTCTGTCACACTTTCCTTTATCATTTTAAAACCATTTTACGATAATTGAACTTGTAACTTATTTTGGAAGGTATTTTGTGCACAAAATAGGTGTCCAGTTTTCAGTATCTTTTTAGTTATGGCTCAGAATTGATATATAATATCACCCCTACCCATCCACTGTACTTTTAATTTCCTCTCATGAACTCTAAAGCTATAAATGATGAGAAGATGAATATGCCACGTTGGGAGTCCTATTTTCAGAGTGACAAATGCAACTAAATATTTAAATTTTTCCACAAACCTATCATACATCCCATTCAACATCATAATTTGACATAACTAGAATGTGTCAAATTGAGGTTGCTATCATTAAGGATAAGGTCATAATAATATTTTTCATTCCATCACACTTTTCCTTCCTTTCTATCATATTCAAGACACTGGAGATAAAGGGTGAAATTTGGTATCTTTGTGAATCATTGAAAGAAAGTCTTACAGTTTTAAAGTTTCTGATGGCTCTCTAATACTCCTCCAAGTAATTTTCATTCTGAGGAGATAGTTTCAGAGTTGAACACAAGACATATTCCCAAATTTCATATTCATTTTATTATCAAGTATTGGGCAAAAATATACTTTGTTTCTGCATTTTGACAAATGAATTAAACAGTTGTTAACTTCCCATAAATGTCCTTCTGTTAAACTTCTTGAGCAACACAAAATTAATTCAACAATACAAAATGAAAAATACAAAATGTCAAAGGTTATTCAATTTTTATTAAAAGACTTGAATGACATCATGAACCACCTTTGGCCCCTTCATTACTTATAACACTCATAAGACATTACGCATTTCAAAACTCAAGGTTACAATCACTTAATAGCTTGTTGCTTCTGTTACCTGATTACCACACGCACTGGCATTACATATCCAGTCTCTAAAAGATTGGTTACTGTAATGTGGGAGAATATGCAAAATTATACTGATTAATATTGTCTTATAAAATTTTTTGTTTCTTCAAAAGGCAATTTTATTTATAAACCCACTTAACAGATTTTGACCAACTTTCTCAGAATAATGAAGAATGGCGTAATGGCTGTTAAGTATGGATAAATAATGCTGATGTGCTGTCTGGTATGTATGAAGATACAGAATGGAAAGAATAGTTGAACAGTTTTTATCAGTGTCACTGGGGAGGGGGGGTGATTACACTGAAAGTATATTTCTTAGACAAGTGATCATGTACTTGGCTGTTTGTCAAGCAGATGATTTTGAGTCCACTTAAACCACTTGCTTCTGTCTGGAATGTGAGAGTACAGGTTTTACAAACACAAATTCAGTTAACATTAAGCATCAGGAGTGTAATTTTATGTATAGCATTGGATATTGCAAGATTAGTCATAAAAGTGCCTTATCCTTTCAGGGAGTTTGATATTACAAAAGAAAGAATAGAGAAGATTTTGGCCACAGGGGCCAATGTTATCCTAACCACAGGAGGAATTGATGATCTTTGTCTCAAGTACTTTGTTGAGGCTGGTACTATGGCAGTAAGACGCTGCAAGAAGGCTGATCTCAAACGAATTGCCAAGGCTACAGGGGGTAATTTGGCTTTATGCAGTTTTGTATATCTAATGATCTTTACAGCTAATAAATGTTACGGATTATTAAAATATAGTATGGATTGAATCTTTCTGGTTTTAGTCAGAATTCCGGTTTTGTAATGCAGACCAGTTTTCCTTTTTCTAAAAACTTCCAGAGGAATTTTTTTGTTTTAATCAATCTTTTTCCTGGATATAATTTAAGCTGAAAAGAAAGATACAAAACAACAAAAGAGCATATTCCAGAAGTAAACCTTACACACAGGAATTTTTCTTGGTTTAATTATTTCTTTGTGCATTTGTTGCAGTTTCGAGTTATGTCCCACACACTCCAGATCATTTGAAATAATTTCATGGCTTATGCAGAATTTAAATTCATTGAAAGAGAAAAATATATGGACATCACTAAATTTGACCACTTAGTAAAAAAAATCATTTCAAGTGCCCAAAAGATAATGCATGGAAAATTTTCATTTTTTTGTTTTTTTTTAATATAAGCTGTTGGGGTTTATTTTAGGCTGGTTCCCTCCCTGATATAGGGAAAGAACAATTCTTAAATGATTATTACAGCTAATAATTATGAATTAGTTTTTGTAAAGGTTTTTATGACAATTCAGTAGTTTTCTTAGGTGAATAAAAAAAAGACAATTGTTTTATTTGCAGGTACTTTGTTAATGACTCTAGCCAACCTAGAAGGTGAAGAGTCCTTTGATGCATCCATGCTTGGTTATGCAGAGGAGGTGGTTCAAGAGAGAATATGTGATGATGAACTTCTCCTAATAAAGGGGTAAATATTCAGTGGAAATAATTCATAAATTGGAGCGCATTTCCCTGAAAGTGATCCTAGAACAGTGTAAGGAAATGTTTGTGTTAAAAAGCAATTTGCATCATCAGTTAGAATAACCAAATTTTTCTTGTTGGCTCAACCAGTCACAGGCCATGGCCAGAGTTTAGTATGCTAGACTTTCAGCATGTTTCTTATCACTATTACTCGTATACTTCAAGGATTGATATGAAAGTTTAAGTGTGGCTTTTTACCAAAGAACTTGTTATATTGTCTAATTGCTCTTAATTGACAGTGAGACATACAGTATGGCCACCATGATGGTCCCCTTAAAAACCGTGTTATCAGTACTCCTGCTTAGTGGAAGGTAGCATCACTAAAACTTAAGGAAAATGGTACCAATCTTGCTTCTGACATATCTACCACTCCGGTGGCCTATTGGTTAGAGAGTGTGCCTTGGAAGCCATAGGTCACAGGTTTGAAAGACTTTAAAAAATGGTACATACAGTTGCCTCGCTTGGCACTAAGCATTAAGAGGTTAGTGTTAAGACTGGTCGACCTGGTGTCAGGATAATGTGACTGGGTGGGACATAATGCCACATGTTTGCGGCACTCTAAAATGTCATACTGAAGACATCATAGCGATATGACTGCAAAAATGTTAAACCTATGTTGAAAGTCTAAATCTCACAGACACATGCTTCCAACACATCTGCCAAATCTTGTTATTAGGTCTTTTAAATGTATGGTCATCGTTTCATTAGGTTTTTGCCCAAACTCTGGTTGTCCTAATTGAGAAGGATGCTGATATGATGTTCACATCTCAGATATGACTACCAAGGTAACCATCTTAAAAATCTTGTTGCAACTACTTCTACTTCAACATGTTGACTTTCATCAGCAGCGAAACTGTGGTACTCTTAACATCAGTTACATAGCCATAGGGGACACCTTGAAGGTTTGGTTGTTGCTTGGATTGGATAGCCCTAGTGACATGAGGGTTTTTACTTGAAGACTTAAGGTGCCAGTCAAACTTAAAATGTGCCTGCCCTAATAGCCATCATTGAAAAGTATTTGTAGCTGCTTGTGCTGTTTTCAGTAAAGACTTCTAACAACAGCATGTTGGTCCTAAATGAAAATGGTGATGACCTCCAACTTGATGGACCTTGGAAAATCTTGTTATCACTATTGTTCAAGTCATAGAGATCATGTTGGCATTTAGTGTCTTAGAAGCTGATTACATGTACATTTGAATCTGATCGCATCCATATTCATTGAAAGGTTATTATATCCATGCCGTGAAAAATACATAAGGCTAAATGATTTTTCGCTATGCCGGTATTTGGGGGAAGTTAACCTAAAACTGTACAGATCAGATTAAATGTCATATGCTGTTATGTCATATTAAAAGCTCTGCAGGTTGAAAAGAAATTGTGCTACCCTGTTTGTTTAGATCCTTTTATCTTGACCCAGTTATGTGTAGGCTACCACTGTAAAACTTACTGTAATCACGTGGAAGTTTTCATTACATTATCAATTTGGACTGAATAACTGAGTTAAATTACATTAGTAATAAATTTTAGAACAAATTTTGACATTTAATTAGAGTAAATGCATGACCTTGTTGATGTACACTTTACTCCTCTTTAAAACAGTCATATTGAGAAGTGGTTTTAACTAAAATAATTCTCGCTGTTTACGATTCACCTCAAGCCAAAATTATGCCAATATAACTTCCAAAAGTTTGATCTTTTAGCAGCAACTTCTGCATATTAGGCTGCCTTGCCAAGATTTAGCAAAAGAAAACTACTTTCTGTTCATATATAGCTGTTCTGTACAATATAATGATGATAAAACCTACACAATTGTTGCCTTGAGAGCCATCCAGAAAATCTTGATTGGTTACTTTTCCAGAGAAGACACTTGTTTCAAAATGGGATTTTCACTTTAACATTATGTAACTAGAGCTAAATGAAATTGTGCTCATCTGACCTCCAGCATGGTACTAGAACCACCCTGTAAGTCTTGTTATCACTATTCCTTACACATAAAAGTTTGAACTGATTTGGGATTTTTCTAAAATGTTTCTTGTAATATTTAAATGTTTTTGAATGAAAATGATGAAGATCTGACCACCAGCTTCCCTGCAAATTTGTAAAGTCATTTTGACTAACCGATCATTTCATGTCTTATTATAATTGTGATTAAAAAATGTTACATTATTTATTCATTTATTAAGACTTTCTTGATATTGCTTCTTTGCCAGTGTTTTGTAATGAAATGGCAACCTTGAAAATGTCATAGTAAAATATCATAAACATATCTCACAGCATTAATTTTTTTTATATATGTTTGTATGGTGGAATCATGAAAAATAATTTTTTTTTTTTTAATTACATATCCACCCAAAAAAAAGACATTGGAATCATTTAGGGAACCAGATTAACTTCATAGTGTACCTTTGAGACTTAAATATGACCATGTATTTATCGTACAAAATGCCAACATGATCAGGTTTTTGTCTGTTAAAGAAAAACAAACTGAAGGAGAAAGTTGCAGATAGCCTTTAAATGTTTAAACAGTCCACACAGAAGTATAAAAATAAGTATTCAGATATTTGTCCATGATTGATAAAAAGCAGGAAAGGCAACATTTTGGACAACCAATAATGTTAACTTGAGGAGAAAGGATTGCTCTGCCACAATAAAAAACCACAATTTGCATCAGTTTAAAAGATCTACCAAGAATTGATTGCTCTCCATGTGTTTTTGAACTGCAGTTTCTAAAATTGAACTGGAGATCTCTAAGGTGTTTGAGTTGAACATAGTTTTGCCTTTGCTACTTCAGATCATACGTCTCAACTTTTCAAATACATGATTTTGAGATTTATGAAAATCATATTTTGTTACACCTTACTGAAAATTGGTCTACCTTGAAGAAAAATATTGACTGCACTAATGAGTAGGACTTGTTAGGGGTTGGCAGGTCTGCATTAAATCTACTTTGTTTTAAAAAAAAAGAAAGTGCCTTATAAATGAGATTATCTTTCCAGTCCAAAGGCCAGGACAGCTGCTTCTATCATCCTACGTGGAGCTAATGACTTTATGTGTGATGAAATGGAGCGGTCAGTTCATGATGCCATCTGTGTGGTCAAGAGGGTCCTGGAATCTCAGCAGGTGGTCCCAGGGGGTGGAGCAGTGGAAGCAGCCTTGTCCATATACCTAGAAAACTTTGCTACCTCTTTGGTATGTTTCCCTTCTCCCTCATTTTCTGACCAAGTTTACGGTATTACCTTTCTTTTATTTAATATAAAGGCTTACAAATTTAATGGGGAGGGGAATGATTGGAATGCTTTGCCTAAAATAAATATGGATGGTAAGGTAACAAACTTTATTTTTTTTAGTTTTATGATTACCATATAATTTTTTTAAAAAAAAGATATTTGCTGTGAACTTGAAGTATCTTTTGGTGCAGATGTATTTAAGTTAATATCTGTAAGCATTTGCATTTTACTTTTAAATGTAAAACCATTGTGTGTTCTCCAGTTCACACTTGAGGTATAATGTGTGACCACTTTACATTTTTTTCTTTTAATTTGGAAAACTGTCTCGAGTTATCCAGTTTATACTTGAAGTATGCTGTTTTGAGCACTTAACATTTTTCCTTAAATGAAAAAACATTTCAAGTCTCCCAGTTCATACCCAATATATACTGTGTGAGCAATTTACATTTTCCCATTAAATGGAAAACTGTCTCAATTCAGTACTCTTTGCACACTCTTTTAATATAGCATTGAATGAATGTGTCAAAACTAAGTCACATTGGGATTTGCATGCTTAGGCTTGAATCTACATAGAGAATACACAGATATCAGTCAGGCTTGAATCTACATAGAGAATACACAGGTATCAGTCAGGCTTGAATCTACATAGAGAATACACAGATATCAGTCAGGCTTGAATCTACATAGAGAATACACAGATATCAGTCAGGCTTGAATCTACATAGAGAATACACAGATATCAGTCAGGCTTGAATCTACATAGAGAATACACAGATATCAGTCAGCACAAACTATGCACATTACATTTTCTGTTTCGATACATTTTGATCTCGTCTCACGAGAAAGTGATTACTTTACACATGTTTTACATTTTATCTCTTGAGAAAGTGATTGTAATGACACTACAAATGTCATAAAGCCATTAGTCTTGTATACAGCTAAATTCTTCTGTCAACTTTCTTACTGACTGGTTTAATTTTATTGGAATGCTTTGTATTCATTACTTTAATTTCATTCTAGTCAATACCTACAGTGCCATGAAACACCATACATGTTGGTGCCTCATTGTCATTTCGCTACATTTTTTTCTCCACATTCTTTGCAAAGACAAAGTCTATCCATTACATATCAATCAGAAACAAAGTGGCATAAGCAACCCAGCAAATTGCAGTTTTCTTTTCTTTTGATATGATGGTAATTTAGGATGAATAAAGAGAATTTTATAATTTTTGTATCATACACTACAATTTATGAAATAAACCATCAAGAAAAGGATAACAGCATTGTTATTCTGCAAAGCCTAGCATTTATATAATTAAGATTTTTAATTTACTCCTAACCCTAGGGTTCAAGGGAACAGTTAGCAATAGCTGAGTTTGCCCGGGCCTTGTTAGTAATACCGAAGCAGCTTGCTGTGAATGCTGCGAAAGACTCAACAGATCTGGTGGCCAAGCTGAGAGCTTACCATAACATGGCACAGACTAAACATGAAAACAAAGAATTAAGATGGTAAGTGCTTTCTTAGATTTGTTTTAATATTGTTATGTAACAGTGCATGAAATTATATTATAGTGTCGATTTGTATGATTGTCAAATCAGTAAGACTTATGAGCAATACAGACTTTAACAAAATGTCAACTTTCTAACTCATTCTAAGAGCAGTTCCAATTAAAGATACATGAATCCCAGGAAAGGGAGTATTTTGAAAATATATGCCAGTTGAATTTGATTTCACACATTTTACTTTAAGAAAATTCAAAATATCATATATGGATGAGAACCCCACATTAAAAGTGGCTTTCCTGGGTCCCAGGTATGTTGTACTGGAAGAGTCCTAAAGAATGTGCATAATTCTTTGACAGAATCTTAAATTGAGGACATTGTATTCATTGGTTAACATTTGACTCACAAGTTGTACAGACGTGGAGAAAAGACATTGCAAATGACTCTTCTTGATTTTTTTTTAATTACTGCCAATGAATTTTAGTCAACATTCAGTGTTAACAAATGCTTGCCTTCTCCAGAAGATTAGACCTCTTTAATGTTTGATAAATCCAATCTCTCACAAAAGTGGTTTGACGAATATAAACAAGGAAATGTATATAGCATGCTGTAAGAATAACACTGCACATGACAGAGCAGATAGATTAGAAATTGTAGTCATATCAAAATGTAGAAAATGGGATCTAACTACAGCATTATTGCAGATGAACAGGAAAAACTTGGACCTGTAGCTCAAGGTTAAGTTTTCATTTGGGGTGGGTGTCAATTTTTCAAGACCTAAACTTTAGCCATATATATGAAATTAAGGCTTAGCATGCAGTCGTGCAGATATTGTGAGCTTTTACAGAAATACTTCGAAACCTACCCTATCTGCAGTGCAGTTCTTTCTAGCATACTTCAGTTATAATTTAACATTGAAGATAAGATAGGTGATTCATTATGGATTTCTCAGCACTAAGTAGAAATCTTTTAGGTATGTATTTCAGAGGCTGAGTGGTCAGTCTGAGAGTATTTTAAATGGGTAAAGGCTTGATCTGTAATGATAAAAATTGACACAACTGGTTGACAGGAATCATTTTGGTAAATATCACTATTTCTTTTATCAGAAGCATAACAGTTGAAATTTGGGACAACAGTCTTGTATTTGAGTACATGAATGAATAAAGGATAGCAGTCCAGTATTTAGAGTTTTGGTTCAGATCCTGAAAATAGCCTTGTATTGGGCCATAACAGCATCACATACTTCCCTTTCTTTTTGTGGCCCATCGAGAGGGGGGTCATGAGACTGGATGGTCAGATTAGATTATGTTATGTATCATGAAAATTGCGTCGGCACATTTTGATACAGGATAGTGCATTGGGATACATATTGCAGTATATTTCAATACAGGAAAGTGTATTGAGATGCATATTGCAGCCGGTGTAGAAAATCAGTAGAAAGTGCACAATAAGATCAGAGAGTGGTCTATAAGTCAAATTTTATCACAACTTGCATTTTATTTAAATCTCTTAAGTTTATTTAAATTAGGAAATGTTTTCATATATTCAATAGCTACATGAAAGAGGTTCCTATGTAAATTTCATCATCTCAATACTGGTTACATTTGCAATTAAGATTGGAAGGTGTTGGCAAACATCAGCATTTTTTTTCACCTTCCCATCAGGTAACTCCACTTCACAACATATGAAATAATTATTAATATATTATTAAGATAATTTTAGCCATAAATAGTGTGTCTGTTAAACTGGTCCATGAAAGGCTTTGACTGGAATCTATTCTTTGTGTAAACATTTTTTAATTACATTAAACACCTTTTTATTTGTATAATTTTAGCAATAAATGTTGTCAACACCTGTTCATACAAGCCCTAATGTACATGTTGGCCATTCTGGATCATTGCTGTGCAGCAGGCAAAAAATACAACTTATTTCAACCATTTTTCTCAGTACTTTTTCGGGTTATTTTTTCTTAAAAACATTCAATGGGGAAAAAATTAATGTGAAACCAATAAATACTGAAATAATTTATTTTATTACTTTTTATAGAAACACTGTTTATTAGCATGAATACAGCATGTTTAGGTAGGATCAATATCACCATTAAAATCATAAATCTCTTACCATATGGGGTCCTGAGATTTTATTGGGTTATGTCCCTTGATCTGTATTAACACCTCATTTCATGGGCAAGTGCTTCCTAGAACAGCTTTCATGTACAATTTTGTTTTATTTAAAGCTAGTCCATGAATTTGACTTTTTTTTCAATGAGTGCAAATATTGACTATTAACATGTGAAACTACCTGCCATAGGATTGTTGACACAATATAAACTACAAGCAAAATGGGAAATTTACCAGTCACAAGCTAGATAAATACTACAAATTTTGAGCTCTTGTGATTTATTTTTGGGGGTTGTCTGGACATCGGAATTGTTCCTATGGTTTAATGCATCAAAACTAAATTTATCATTAATAAATACAAGCTTTGTATTCATAAAGACTCAGGGGTGTTTAGAGGACAGTCTTTATTTTCTATCACAAAAATGTTGTATTGGAATTTAATTTAGATATATAGCAGCGGTAAATTATCATTGTATCCAGTTCATTTCAAGTACTAAACTTAATACCATTGGTATTTGATAATATTCATTTAATAAGAATTGGCTTATTGACATTTGGCATTGTACAATAACATGCATAAAAGTGTATAAAACTATATTGATATACATAAGTTTTCTTTAGTTTTTTTCTCTTATTCCCATAACTTTGCCTTCACAATGTTTCTTGATGATGAAGGTTATACAAATGGGAGACATTGAAAAGCAAGGTCTGTTAACCAGTGCTGTGGAAATGTTTCTTTTGCAGCTGCAGCCCTTGCAACACCAATGGTCATTATGATGTAGTTTTCCTAATATTTCTGTTTTAACTCTGTCATTGCTTGTCAGAGGTCATTAATGCAATTTGCTTTACATCGATTCTTAACATGTGTAACTAAGCAAAATAATTTCTTTGACAGTGTGATGTGTAGCTAAACTTGTTCAAATCTGATTGCTATCTACATTTACTCAGAAATGTGGCTTTCACAATAAATGACAAATGCCTCGTTTTAGTTTCTGCAGTTTATACCAATCATAGATTTTATAGGACATGAGAAATGTTCACACAATTGAACTTGTATTTAGTATATAATGGGTGCAATGGGAATTCGTTGTTTGATTTAGTTAAAGACGGTAATTCTTTATCAGCAGGAGGACTCATTCAAATTTGGACAAGTGGAATATACAATGGGTCTGTTGTAACATTAAATGGATTGACAACTCTTGCCTTGCAAAGAGCCTTATCCATGTTTTACATCCAAGGCAATATTCATGCATTAATTTTCTTAACTACTTTAAGCGTTATTGTAAAGCATCACTAGAGGACTAGAAGTAATTCTCTATATATGTAAATAAACTGAGCCTTGTTGTACATTGCACTTAGATATTATAGCAGGCAGATGATAAGATTTGTCCATGTACATAAGGATATGTAATTAGTTTTTAAAAAATTTAGAGCTTCCAAAGATCAGATTGTAATAACACCAGTGTTTCATTCCAACAGGGTTGGCTTGAATCTGGATGAAGGCATTGTCAGGGACAACAAAGCAGCTGGAGTCCTGGAACCTGCCATGTCAAAGATCAAATCTCTTAAGTTTGCCACCGAGGCTGCTATCACAATATTGCGGATAGATGACATGATCAAATTAGCTCCAGAAGAGAAAGAACGAGGATATGCCGATGCATACAGAGATAATGAACTTTAAGAGACTTAAAAAAAAATACAACTTCTCAACTATGAGACAGTGTAAATTCAAATAGTTGGCATTATATCTATAGTCCATATTGATTTGACATTCTTTTTTATGGATCATGACTGTAAAAATTCCCCTTTTTTATTGTGTATCAAATGAACAATAAAATTCTTTATAATGATATTCTTAATACTGATGATTTAACAGATGATAATGATGATACAGATGTAAATCATCGCCATGGGGAGAAAAACTGAATAATTATTTGAGATGGCAAAATGTGAAAGTACAGTTATTTGTATCATTGTAAAGATTCTTTGAGTTGTCTCTGCTAATTGCATTCTGTGATCAGTAAAATGTGTTCACAAGTATGGCATATTTATACATGTTGTAGCCCTTGCAATGTTTTTGCCAATATACCCTTTAAATTTTGTTCTGATTTTGATTTAGCCTTAAAATACTACTGTGAATTTATTTTCTCGGATATCAATACTTGTAGTTTGGCAAAAAAAAATATATTCTGGCATATTGTTACGCGTAGTTTGGTAAAATAAGTCATTTTTATCTGTACTGAAGTTCATTGGTTGGGTATGGCATCCATTTTTTCCATGGCAGGATCATTGTGTGGTAGATATTTAAATTTGTGGTTGGTGATAACCACAAAATAAAAACTTGGTGAGCAAATATAGGCAATGCACAGTATTGAAGGCCATTATTTGTAATTTTGCAAGGTTTGTACACTGCCTTGTAAAGCCGTGAAAGTGGTGGCTTGTTGCTTCTTATATTAAATCCTATCAAACCCATCATACTTGACAATATAGTTGAAAATAATTTTTCCTCCTGATATTTTCAGCTATGTTTCTCTGCAGTCCTGAAATATCAGCATGATTGATTCATCAGCAGTCTTTCTCTTGTATTGCCCGTCTCTAGTGTTCAGGCAATTTTTTTTTTTTTTGTTATGCCAGTACTTCCATGTATGATTTTACCATTTTGAGCTCATGGAAATTTATTTTCTGTGCAACTAAAAGGTAATGTTTTTTGAAGTACCAACCCTGATAATGATCAATAGATGTCATCCGACAACAGCTATATCTTGATATATCTCATCATATCATTCATATTGCCGCTTGCCCTAAAAATTACAAAATATATTATCAGTCTACAGTTCCTATAAATGTTGTCTCCTTCACATTCAAATACAGAAATTCAAAATTCAGATCTCAGATCAAATTAACTTGAGCAGAATATATTTTCTATACTGCAAACAGTGTTGACCCTGATCTTCCTCACATTACCTAGCAACAGATCAGAGTCCATTTCCTATAGTCAGCCAGTTACTTTTAGTAGACTACATAGTTACAGATCCACTGTATCACAAAGTGATGGCCGATCTGGGTCCTTGCACTTGGATCCAACTTGTATATGGTATAGACAGTCAACTGCAACTTGTTATGCTTAATTTGTTAATTACAGTGGTGGTATATTCACTGCTTTTGCTATATCAATGTTAAGTATCTTTATGGTTAGAGGTTTGATCTAGAACCAAGATTAGTGTTCTAAATGAAAAATATATCTGTTCATTTTTTATATCAATTTAAGACTTTTTCCTGGTAATTTTACAGGCAGTTGAGTAAAAAGCAATTGCTCTTTCTAATATTATGCATGATAATTCTGTTTGAATTAATAAAAAAAAATTGGCCTGATTTGTACCAGTGATTGTCTCTTTGTACCTTATGTCATGGTCGTGTACTTTTTATTTAATAACCACAAATAAAAAACAAAAAAGCAAACAAAACTGTGTCACTTTATAATATATGCTACCCTGTCTCATCTAATGTGTAAAGAAAATCCAAAGGGACTGAGCAAAATATGCATATGTGCATGAAATAATCTTGACATCATAACAAATTCACAACAGCTTGGGGGAAAAATCCAGAATTAAACATGGAAATTGTGCTTGTCTTTTCTCTTTACACAATAACACACAAATCAACATTTTTAGTGATTGACAGCGAGAGATCTGTCACTAGAAAATATAAAAGTTTTCAGTGATTATTACTCTTGACCTGTATGCCAGTCTTTGTTTTATGTGCATGGTCCTCTACCAGCCTTCAGCACTTTCTGGTGGTACCCTGTTGGTTGTATGTGCTTGGTTCTCTACCAGCCTTCAGCACTTGCTGGTGGTACCCTGTTGGTTTTGTCCTTGGTTCCATTCCAACCTTCAGCACTTGCTGGTTTTATGTTCTTGGTTCTCTTTTTTTTAAGACTCGGTTTCATGTATTGTTTGGAAAACTTGAAATGTGTAATACTAATGGTTATATTTTTTTATAGTAGAGCTATACATAAAGAAATAGTATTGTAACCCTGGACTGAATAACGGTGAAAATTGTGCTCAATAATACCTGTGTTGCTCAGTAGCACCTGTTCACATGAGTGTTGGCCATTTTGGTATATGCATGCATAAGATACCTATGTTAATCTAGTGAAATCTTGAGCAGTGTAATGGAGAAGTGTTGGTCAATTTTGGTATATGCATGCATAAGATACCCATGTTAACCTAGTGAAATCTTGAGCAGTGTAATGGAGAAGTGTTGGTCAATTTTGGTATATGCATGCATAAGATACCCATGTTAACCTAGTGAAATCTTGAGCAGTGTAATGGACAAGTGTTGAGTGTAACAGAGACAAGTGACGATTGCAAATCTCTGGTCCCAAAGATGAGTGCATGTCAAAAAAAAATGCCTGAGCCATGCTTGAATAAGTTCCTGGTCAAGTAAGCATACACATTTTATGAATGTGTATCACTCAGAGTGGAATCTTAAGTTTTTGTTTTTGCCAAGTTGAATCAATAACAACATGCACTCAAGTCACTTTCAAACATTTCCTTGTTTTAGTTACTACCATCCAAAAACATCTGCTCAAGTCAAGCTTTATTGGGAGTGTTTATCGGGATTTAAAATAATATCTCAGAAGACATTGGAATTTACAGTTTAAATAGAGGGCTTTTCTCCATATGGAGCTTGCATACATATATATATATATATATATATATATATATATATATATATATATATATATATATATATATATATATATATAGCAACATAAACAGATTCAAAGATTGATTTTTCCAAGATTTATTCTAGCTAAATGAGCATTCATGTTTATAAATTTAAATGTATACAATTTTTCTGTAATGTTGGGTGTTACTCCAGAAACGGCTGTTTATTTGCACTCCATAATTTTTTAATCAGAAAAAGAAGTCACCGCTCAGTATACAAGTCCATGCATTGTGCGATACTGGGGTAATCCACATAAAAGTGTACAATATGCACATTTGGTAATCTACCATATACAAATACATGCAATACGAATGTCTGGGCAATCCATTCAGAATGATAAAAACTGCTTCCTGCAAATCATAAAAGGAACGAATGGCACTAGATTTTTTCAGCAAATTCAATTATATATGTGCATTTACCAATAAGAACTCCACACTTATTTTCAAAATAATTTGTCAAGATTGTAATACTGCCTAACATGATTCCTTCATGTCTGTAAGTCAGAAGTTTTGTGCCCAAATTGATCATGGAATAGTTTTAAAATCTTTTGGATATTACATGTCTGTGCTTTGCATTAGCTGGATTTCTGTGCTTCCCATCTTCTGTTTATAACACGTCTGTGCTCATGTGATGACAAGTCTGCTTCCATCGTCATGTTATGAGACATGTCTACTTCCCATTTTCTGGATATGTAACAGGTCTTCCTATCACATGGATATGACAGGTCTTTGTTTCATCTCTTCTGGATATGACAAGTTTGTGCTTGCTATTTCTTAGATATGTCATGCCTGTGCTTCCATCTTCTTAAAATGACATGTCTGTGCCGTCAACATTTTGGATATGACATCTATGCTTCCCATTTTCGGGATATGACATGTCTATATTTTTTATGTCATCCAGATGGATATAACTTGATTTTCTTCACCACTGGAAAGTAAGTGTCGCACATAAATGTCCAAATCTTTGCCATCTAGAAGTGTCTGTCACCCAGACTCCGTCCAAATATACACTATCTGGAAGTATTTGTCACCCAGACACCGTCCAAATATACACTATCTGGACAGTAATTGTCACCCAGACAACGTCCAAACATTTGCCATTAAGAAGCATGTGTAATCTCTCGAACCTTTAAAAACTAAATATTTGTTCATCTGTTCTTGTAGATGAAGTTTGATGCCTGTGTTGTTGTGACAATTACAACAGTATTGGACTTGACATCATCAGGCAGGTTGTTGTATACCTGGGTGATGACATTTGCTGTGTGCTTATTTGGTGACCATACATGCAAAATCTGTTTGGACCATTTTTCTAGACTGTTCCTGCTGGACTGTACAATACCTAGAAATAAATTGAACATTTGTAAGCCAATCAATTAATGTAGATGTATGATTTTTTGACGACCCTGTGTATTGTATAATATTTTTAGTGTATACTATCCAGTAATCAAGAGTAAGTGGCAATGAAAAGTCTTAAGAAAGAGTTGATGTGATCTTGGACAAAATTAAAATGCACATGTGTATCTAACAATACCTGATAAACGTGTTACATATCTTGGTGTACTGGTTTCTAAGATCTGTATATTCATTACTATTCACTGTTGTGTATTGGAGTCTGACAACTCCATCTCAACATTGTCTACAAGTCACTTTCGTGTGCTAGAGTGTCCAACACCACCAATTGCTACAAGAAAATTTTGTGTACTGTTGTGTGTAACGTGTTCATTACAATGTACTGTTGTGTCTAACACCTTATAAATATGTTACAGGTCATTACAGTGTACTGTTGTGTCTAACACCTTATACAAATGTTACAGGTCATTACAGTGTACTGTTGTGTCTAACACCTTATACAAATGTTACAGGTCATTACAGTGTACTGTTGTGTCTAACACCTTATAAACATGTTAAAGGTCATTACAGTGTATTGTTGTCTAAACAGATTTTAAACGTAAGTTACAAGTCTATTCAGCTAAAGATATTCAATGCTAATATTTAGTTATTACAGTACGTGAATATAATGATGACTCAAAGCTACTGCAAAACATCATAAGTCGGCCTCGTATTTAACACCGTTAGGGTCGTTCTAATAGTAAATTGAACCCAATTAGGGTCCTTCTGATGATAAATTTAGCCCCATTAGGGTAGTACAATAGTAAATTTAGCCCCATTAGGGTCGTTCTAATAGTAAATTGAACCCAATTAGGATCCTTCTGATGGTAAATTTAGCCCCATTAGGGTAGTACAATAGTAAATTTAGCACCATATAGGTCATTTTAGTAGTACATTTAGCCACATTAAGGGCGTTTAATAGTAAATTAAGCCCTATCCAGGTCGTTATTCTAATAATAATAAAAATAATAATAATAATAATAATAATAATAATAATAATAATAATAATAATAATAAAAACTTGTAATACCCTGTTTACCTTAGTGAAATGGTGAACAAAAAATTTGATCAAACCGCATGTGGTTTAGGAAATTTTAAGGAAGTTTAAGCAATACGTAAACAAATGCGAAAAACAACAATTGCAATAAAACGACACAATTTAGCACGATCAGTGGCTGCAGGTGAAGATGGAGAAATTGGGAATGTAGTAGAGTGATACCTTTCAGCTTCTTCATCAACAGGTGCTCGGCATCATCATGCACGTATTCTCCATGGAATTTGATGGCTCGTGTTACAGAAACCCCGATCTTGGTGTTAAACATATCACATACGTAGTCCGTGATTGATCCTCCCTCTGGGAAATAGGAAACTTCCATCTCAGTCTGCAATAATAATAATAATGCTTGGGTTCTGATGATGGTCAGCACCGGCCTTGGTAACACAGGGCTCGATTTGGACCATTTTTGAAGAGGGACCCCTATGAACAATGCGTTTGGAAATAAACTTTTAAATGCGTTTAATGATATTGAACTTAAACTATTTTTCTATCACTTTAAAATTTCTGTCTTTCCATAGATGTGTTTTTGAAAATTAGCAAAGAGTTGTGCCCGATTGGGTCAAATCGCTCCACTCTATCTAATGCCGGCCCTGAGGATGATGAACTTGACCATCACCATGATATTCAGTACTTTCACTTCAATTATCATAGTCATCTACGGCACAAGAATATATTACATTTAACATGCAGTATGGTTGTTTAAAAGAATAAGTAAAATTATTTCTAGTTGGCTTGCTTAGATTTACATCATACAATTTAGGTAATCGTTGGCCGCAAATAGTTTACTGAAAAGATCACGTATTTGCAATCTTTGTTACTTACTTAGCAAATCTCCATATACAACTGCTATATGAACTTGTACAATGACGGAGCAATCTGCGGTAAAATTTCTGTTAATTAAATACATATTTTCTCATATATATACAGTTGATAGAAATACCAGGTAAAAGACAATGTCAAGTTCGTATTTCATCGACATTAGTATAATCTGCTTTCACAACTTTGATACAGTATATTAAAATCCGTTTCTTTTTGCCATCCCACTTGGAAGGTTAAATCATAGATAAGACAATACCGTTTTATCGCGAATAAAGATTTATTATAAAATAGAGAGGGGTATTTATTGCAAAATTGTTCTTATCTGAATTATTTTTAAAGAGTTTTTATTGGGGGTGGGGGATTTGTGCTAATGCTGTCGTTCTTTTGTCCTGTATCTGACGTCTTGCTTTTTGAAAATGTCATTTAAAAAGTGATAGCAAAAAGTGAGGAAGAATTTTGAATTAGGCGAAAAGAGCATTGTTTCATTTGGGTTGTTACTTATTCTCCAGACGTTTGGAAAGTCACGTGTAGTATTCCTCATTATCAGAGCCGTTAGTATTAATTGCTTTGAGTTCCGTTAATAGATAAATAGACGTGCAGACAGACGGGTTATTTCAGCTACTTGAGTAACAAGAGATGGTGAGAGACGGAAAAAAATTAAGAAATTAATTACCTTGTACAATTTGGCCCGGAAACATCTCTGTAACATCTCAAAGGAGAGAACCTCTGACACGATGGAGCTTCCCCCTGCGTTAGGGACCTGAAGAATATTTAGGGCACCGGCCGAAAGACTCATGTCCATCGGTTTCTTCAGGGGTCGAAAATCACATTGAAATATAGCCCCGTTTTTGTTGTCTTTGATAAGACTTGTGAATCTAAACCAGTCGTACAAACGGACAGTGAAATTTTCACCAATATAGATGTTCAAGGGATTTTGTCGTGGCTTTTGCTTTTCGCAAGTCTGTTGGGTATTGGATATGTGCAACTTAACATTCTTTGCACAAACGGTAGACGTGAATTCCTCTATCCCGCTCTTGCTTGACAGGCCAGTTAGGGGAGACCCGAGGTCTGGGCCGCGGGGAGAAAACCAGCTGTTCCTTTTTAAAACTCTGATGTGAGGAGTAACTTTGTGAATGTCGATGAAAATGACGATGATTGTGTCGATGATGTGACCGTCGTCGATTCATCTTGCGATGTGGCGGCTGGTTCGTCATTCGAGGGGTTGTGTATTTTTCTCTAGCAAATATTCACATCAGAATTCAATTGTACAAAAGAGAAGAGGTGATTACTTTACTCCGTTTTCCTGGATACAAATCTGTTAAACTTTATTTCTCATTAATCTTCTACAGTGGCGAAAACATTTGTTGCAAGACGGGTTTATATGAAGTTCAAACAACGAGGGATTCCGTCATATACTAAATTAAGAATATGGTTAAACTGTTCAGCCAATCAAACCAACAGTTTTTCTGCTAATGTATTGTGATAAAAATATCCGCTAATAAGATCACCGAACAGTGGAGCATTGACGTTATTTATTCTATTTATAAACGTTAGGTATTCCTATTGCACAAGCTAACATCAGTCGACAGAACATGATCAATAGAAATTTTCCCAAAAGTAAATCAAGTCACAATACAGCATGCATGGCAGTTCAGTAGAAAATGTAAGGCTTAATGTAACTGCCATAATGGCGATACCGAGATGTCACAAATCGGGGAGAGGAGAAGGGCTAGCAGCTAGAGCTGGATTTGCACAACTAATGTTTGTTTGCAGCGATAGATGTGAAAGATCTTGTACGTTTCGATGTGTATACATATTACAGTATAAAAAAATTCATAAGAAATAAACGCTTTCTAATAAACAGCCCCGAATTTTAGTATGGGTTTCAAATGTACGGGTTTATTTCCATTTTTCTAAGCTTACCGTCATGAACATGACGTAATAATATACTTAAATCTCTTCTCACCATTTAGTGAAATGTTTTTCATTTACAAACAGAGAGAGAGAGAGAGAGAGAGAGAGAGAGAGAGAGAGAGAGAGAGAGAGAGAGAGAGAGAGAGAGAGAGAGAGAGAGAGAGAGAGAGAAAGAGGTCTCCTCTCCATTAATTTTATTATACATTTGAGAAGACTTGTTCCAGACATTATTGATATGTCATTGACTCGGATGAATGAATTCTGTTGCAATCGTTTCCTCCCACGACCACCATCTTTCACTTCTTTTAGTCCCATTCGTGTGCATTGCGTATTTCCATGTATGACATCATGGAAATAAGAGTCAAACTTCAGTTGTGTCCATTCATAATTGATAACTCAACAGAAATAATTGCTGCAAAACTCTTTCTGGATTCAATAAAGATCACGTTTCCCGACAAAGTGTTTCCGTTTTCATTATACTTGTCAGATATATATATATATATATATATATATATATATATATATATATATATATATATATATATATATATATATATATATATATATATATATATATATATATATATATAAATTTAGTAGAACTTTGATTATCCGTCAGGGTTTGAGACCGAGATCATGACAGATATGAGAATAGATGGATAATAGAATATATACACTAAACATATTTTACAATACACCGGGTCGTCAACAAATCATAATATCTACATATGTATTATGTACATATATCTGTTTTTAATATGTTGACGTACAATGCTCTGACGGTTAACAGAGACTGACGGTTAAAATATCGATTGACGGATAATCGATGTTCTGCTGTAGGTAGTTTACGAGAGCTACGTGTCAATCAGAACATCTATTAGCTAGTTTCAATATATCATATTAAATAACATTGGATGGTTGTAGAAATACATAATAATTTGATTGATTGAGTGATTTAATTCTGACAAAATATATCGAATATGTATAAGAGATACAATCAGAAAAGACAGAATATTCCGATGTGGCTTGAAAACTAATTTCGAATATAAGAATAGTTCTAAATATCGCTGAGGTTTCTATCTAGACTTAGAGGTAAAAGTTGAGGATAATCCGAATGATGTAATAAAGAGTATCTTCGTTAAAATAAGTAGACGACATGTAATTGATCATGAAGGTAAATTGTTAGAAGCACCGTAAACAAGCTCGTTCATATATATATAAATTCAAGTAAAGTCATTGTCTTGTAGGCCTGCTATATAGTATCACGATCTACACAGAATTTAACACATATTATTTAACTTGACAAAAAAAAGTTATTGAAGACCGCAGTAGTAATATAACCCGATCCTACAGCTTGCACAAATAGAGGAACAATTTTCTTGCGTCAGTAATATGTGCACTGACTAACTAGCGCTGATCTGTGACCCACTGTGAAACCCTGACTGATTTTCATATGGTTTTGATGTAACAAACGCGGTGGAAAAAGAACTTTAATTCATGGATAAATACAGGCAAATCTTTGTTATAATTCTCTCTCTCTCTCTCTCTCTCTCTCTCTCTCTCTCTCTCTCTCTCTCTCTCTCTCTCTCTCTCTCTCTCTCTCTCTCTCTCTCTCTCTCTGTTATACTTCTATACCATCAACATTCCTAACATCAAATAATTATGGAGGAGCGATATAGCGTAGCAAATGTACGTTAGTCTGGAATGAGGCAGGATTAAGGGTGTATGGGTGCATGGGATAGATAGGACGATGTTCATATCAATCGTATTACAAATTATTGTATAATGTAGGCATTTGTAAATTAAAAAAAAAAATGTGTTGGAATATATTCGAGTGTTTGAAATAGAAGTGCTTCATATAGAACATTTCTGTACCTGTATAGAAGTAATGCATCATTCATTTTACCTGTTGGAGTGTTTTAATTTAGCTGTGCTTGGGGTAGGCTGAATTCCTGGAAGGCTAACATTCTACCATGACGTATTGGTGTATGTTCCTCCTGTTTGAATCCGTTTCCAAGCCTGGCAGTACATAAATATTTTTTTCTTTCGTTTTTCCCTGTTCTGATTATTTATACAATAATAGTTCAATTATTTATGAGCCTAAGTTATGCTCCTTCCCAAATGAATACTTATTGGGGGACCCTGGGCGGTAGTCACAAAATCTTTCTACAGGACTTCATCAGGCGGAATTCCCTTTTTTTGCCATGGGATGGATAACACTTTGAAAGTAATTTCACAAAATAAAATGATTAACTTGCCTTTTATTTGAAATTGTATCACTATAATTTTATATAAATGCTCTGAATAGAAATATCTAGTTCAATTTAGGATAGGAGAAATGACGGTTAATGACGTGAGCACACTTCAAATATTAAAGCCAAGACAGATGTTGGACCCGGTAGTATTAAAAAATAACAGGCCCTGCACCGTCATCGGTATGAGTATTAGACCCTAACGCTTATTTACTGCAGGGTAGAATCTGGTGAAATCGGCTGCTTCCGCCTGATGAAGTCAGGTAGAATGAGAACTAAATTGTGACAATAAAGGTTAATTCGCCGGATTAGATTCATGCGATGGTCGTCGGAGAGTTATGGGTTGGTATGTTACAGTCTTTTGAATAGATACCTGTAGCTTTATCAGTATTCTTGCGATTCTGAAGCGATAAAAGACGCATAACGCATGACAAAAGTCGCATCGATCGGATGGTTGGGGTCACGCTTGCATTCCTTGTGTTAATGTATGGTACTGGTAAGGTGATTTTGTGTTGTTAGAGATTTAATCGTACTTTATTGATAAAGCCTTAGACTTATATGGTTTAATACACTTTGGCAGTCCATTACACGTAGCTATAATCTAAATGTATATAGTCTGTATGATATAACAGCCAATCCTACATGTCTATTTTCGGTTTGATATATCCTGACAGCACGATATGCATGTCTATGCTCGATTTACTGTACCATGACAGCACACTGTACATTTTTATTCTCAGTGTGATGGGTCTTGACAGCAAGATGTTAATGTCTATACTGGATTTAATGTACCCTGACAGAACACTCTGCGTGTTTGTATGCGCTTTGATGCATCTTGACAGCAAGCTATACATGTCTATACACGGTTTAATGCACCCTGAAAGCACGCTCTACATGTCTATATGCGGTGTGATAAATCTAGACAGCAATGGAAAATAGTATTTGAACCATGTAGATCGTTAACTAAAGCTGGACTGCCAGCAGACTGGGACTTTGAATTGCCTGTATACTGGGCTTTTTAACGAAGACATGAAATACTGGGACTGTGAGTCTACTGGGACCATAAACAAACACTGGATTGCCTGTGTACAAAAAAGAATATCTTCAATATTTAAAGTTACACATATTGTCATGCACATTTCTTTAGTGGCAGGTCTATTCACAGATTCCCGCAGAATCTGTGAATGCAATATTGTTTGTTTTTTTTCTGACGCGTTATTCGGAAAGCTTCAGAACGAGACTTTTTATGCCTTTAAATTCTTCTTTGTTTCTCATTTGTAGGTAAAATGCACTGTTCTGCTTAAAGAATTTACAAGGAATGTAGCTATTGGATGGAAACAATCAAGTTGACCAAGAACTGCCCAGTTGAATTAGCCGTTCTGAATGAGGTGGGGATTATTTAAAACCTCACCTCAGTTAAGAACACTAGAAGGTTTGGATTTGGTGATACTAAATTCGTTTGGACAAATTGACTCAACATCGAGATAATTATATGTTTAATTCGATCTTCTGATTTAATTAGTCAAGCATTTGTTATTTCTAAACACAATAATCTTACAGGTCCGTATTTACATTTTCGGAGCACAACTATACGACGCATCTACGCCGACAGTGGAGAAATATTTGAAAAATTAAAGAATAAACCTCACATAGGATAAGAATGATCAGAGACATTGCTTTAAACTGCCCAACGTTATTTCGCTCTCGAAAACTGTGGAGAATTAGGAGAATATTAATATTTGTGTTCATAGTAGCATTATTGCTCTTCGTTCTTTCTTCCCATGATGAAAAATCATTTGCATTTGACGTCACATCCGGTAATAGATTCATCACAGTATTTTCTGATGATGTATGGCGGAACAAGACCACAAAGAAGATTTTAGTTTGGACTACTTTCTTTGATTCATGGGAATGGTACGACGATGGAAACTCCTGTTTAAATAATTCTTGCCCGTTTAAATGTGAAGTTACAAATGACAAGTTTAAAATTACAGAAAGCGATGCAGTTTTATTTCATCCGAATGATGTTTGGAAATATAAAGGGATTCCATCATATCTATATCAAAGCTATGTCGACATGCCGAGGTACAGGTCACGTGATCAGGTTTGGATTTGGTATAGCATGGAACCTCCTATTTTCTTGTGGGGAGAGAGCAAACCGAACATTTTTAATTGGACGATGTCTTTTCGAAGAGATTCCACCATCAAAATGCCATATGGTACAATGCGTGAAATGACGGACGAAGAGAAACAAAAACTCTTCCATGAAAGTTTTGAATTTGGAACGAACCGAAAGAAAATGGCGGTAACGCTGATCAGCAATTGCTATGACCAAGCACACAGATATCGACTGATCAATGAATTACAGAAACATGGACTGGAAACTGAGGTTTTAGGAAAATGTGGTTTGGGAAAGATTTGTACGGAATTCGAAAATGCCCACCTGAATTATAACTGTATGCAAGACCATCTAGGTCGATACAAGTTCTACATTGCAATTGAGAATAGTTTTTGTAGGGACTATATTACAGAAAAATTTTGGTTATCTTTGTCCCGTAATCAGGTTCCCATTGTGGCTTGGAAATTTCCTGCTGTGGATATCGTGCCACCTAGATCATACATAAACATATTCGACTTTCCCTCCCTAAAGTCAGCAGCTGAATATATAGTTTCCGTATCAAAAAATGACACACTGTATAAATCTTATTTTGTGTGGAAGAGAAGGTACAAAATAGGCGGAGATCTTTGCAACTTCTGTAAAGTGTGTAAGGAGCTACATACCAAGAGACCGGCCCAGGTTTACAACGATCTAGAAGGATGGCTCAGACAAGACACCTGTAAAAAGACAGGGGTAAGAAGAGTTCTCTAAGAGTAAACGCATCAATTTGCATTAATTATATTTGTTTATTATATACCACACTTGTGACGCTTTACCAGGAGGAGAACGAGATAGCAATCGTTTCATATTTAGGTGCTGCTCAGTGGTAGGGTGAGGATGGAGATAACAATAATGCGATGATTTAAATAAATATAAATTGTACAACTTTTAAGAGTGCACACACACACATTCACACACACACACACACACACACACACACACACACACACACACACACACACACACACACACACACATTGGCCTGGTATTTGACCACTGCAAGCATAGACTTAAGCTTGTCTTTTTGGTGAAGGAAACTGGATAGCTCTGAAAATCAACCACTTTGTCCTACAGCTGAGACAACTTTACTGGTATCGGGTAACAACCATATCTTGCACGAAACTAAAAATGGCCACAGGATATGAGGCCCCGTAGCGGGCATAGCTTGCTTATTAAGAATGTTGCTTTTGAAATTTTAATGTCATATATCCAGAATTCCAATTTCACGTGTTGTATCAAAAATGCTTGTCCTTACATTTCCATTTTTTAGGTCAAGGTTTTAGATTGTATGTGTTGAATTTGTTATGTGACAAGGGCAAGTACTCAGTAATAAAGAAAAGAGTGATAGCCAAAATGCTTTGTATATTTTAACAAAATTTATTTCCCTAGACAACAATGTAAAAATTGATAAATAGGACTTACAGTTTGTGAATATAATCTTGATCCTAAGAATGAAAATACAAGTCATATCACTAAATAGTCCAATTAGAATCCAGGTTCGAGTCCTGACGACGTACAAATATGGAAGGCGATGACGTCAAATGAGGTCCAATGTACGAATATCAATAATTCCTAACATAAATCACATTTTTGTGTCAGAATAATTCCAAAATAAATTCCATGAATATCTTTCATAACGTTTATAAAAAAAGTCAACTTGTTGAGTTTCCAGGAAAACAAATTGTTAAATCCAAAAATCAGACGAAGAACAAACAATCTTACAACAAATAAAAATAATACACATTGTTCCTTCAAGGTATTAGAATGACTCTCAAAAAATATTAGGAATGCGTATTTTAAACCCTAGACCTCATTTCAAATCTCGCAATATTGGACATGTGGTCTCTTACTACACTAACTTTGGCACGTAGGCCAATTTGTCCCCCCTTAAGAACTCATCATAAAAAAACATTGTTTACACATAGTGATCACGCAAATAAAGTATGCCCCTGATACTGACCAATCATTTTAACTTTCTGTTGACATTGTTATCAGCATCTGATGAACTAAAGTAAATTTTAAAAAATAATTCTAACGTAATACTTCGTCTTAAACTTTGTTAAGAGAAAATATCTCATTACTGAACAAAGAATCCCGAATCCGAAAAAAATATTCATTGCAAGAAAAAAAATGAAACAAAAATGAAATAAAAATAATTTTAAAACTTACACACAATCAATTTAATCACGTAACAAATTAAACAGTAGTGTTTATGTCTATTGAAATACACGGCAGTGGTTGAAAATTCTATGTCCAATGTCGACTTTTTAAATTGCATGGCCTGAATTACACGGCGATTGTTAAAATTGTAATGTCATGTGTCAGGAGTGTCAATTTAACATGTTGAATCACATTGATTGTGCTGAAAGTTCCATTTCTTATGTTGAATTTTCAGATTGTATATGTTGAATTCACATCGTTGGTAATACATTTTATAGTGCTTGTCAGAATTTCTATTTTAATATGTTGAAATGATGTGTTGGTGTTAAAAGTAACATTACACAATGTCCAACTTTAACAATTCAAAATAACATCGTGTATTAAGATACATTGTTCATGTATTCAATTATGAGGCGCCATTACATTTTATGCATTTACAGTTTGAAAGTCACCATTCACAGGTCAATAATTACAATAAATTTCTTTGCTAGAGGTCACTGTCGTGAACGGACTGCTTTATTGTTAGAAAAGGCGGCTGCATCTCGTTGCTGTGAAATTCAACTGATGAAATCTAAATATCCGCCTTATGAAATGGAATTTTCAAACAAACAGTTACAATCAGCGTGCGAATTAGGGATTCTCGACATATGAATTTTGAACTTTTCAGTCAACACTGCCGAATTCAAAATATACGCTGTAAAACGTCGACATAGGAAATAGAACTTTAAACCACCACTGTATAATTCAACATGCAAAATCTAAAATCTCGATCTAGAAAATGGAACTTTAAGGATATGCAGTTTTTTCTAACACGTGATATTGGATTTCTCGACAGAAGACATCAAAATTTCAAATGCAACTTTCTCTTTGGACCAGCTTTTTTTTCCGCTACTTTACCTTATAACAACACATGGGTTTGTATTATACCACGTTGATTTACAAATTGTCAAAACATAAGCTTTGAAACGGAAATGTAATGTCAATATATCCAAAAGATTCCCTCAAGGGACGTTAACTCAAGAGTCGCGAGCAATACCGGAAAGTGACTTAAATGAACACAGAAATGTTGCAGATGAGTTTGTCTACAAACGGATCCACAGTGTTATAAATAGATGCTATTATAGTCACATATCGTCAATCTTTATTGGCCTTATATTATTATGTAAGGGTATGATTTATCGGATTAGCAACAGTGGAACGAGATTCAAAGAAGAAAATATACATGGTTGTAAAAGTTTTAGTAAATTTTGGAATACAGTTATGTCAGAGTATAGAAAAATCGTAGTCTCGTCGTTCGACGTCATTTATCAGATACATTATTGGAAGTCAATACTTTTGAGCAGAACTTTGAATTTTATGTTAAAATATTTTTCTTGAATTTCAGCTGAAAACATTGATCTCGACGATCCTGAGCCGCATGCTTTACGATTTGGGACTTGGATAGGGAATAGAGTCTACACGAGTATCTAACTTTTGGCAACATAATGTTAATAGTTTCTTTGCACATGATAACGAATGCTCAATGCAAGCAAAATATCACGTTTTTGTTATAATAAAGACTAAATCTCACCTAGAATTCACTGTTTCTTGTTTCTAATATACTAATCCACACGTACCCCGTTTCGGAATCCACGTAGATTTTCGAGACAAATGTTTAAGGACTTCTCTTAAGTGGAATGTAATTTGTTCGTTTGCCATTTTTTCATGTCCAATATTTATGCAAATGGTTATATGCTGGGGATATGAAAAGTTGCCTGTTAGTTCAGATGGACCCCGTAGTCAGTATTAATCGCAAGCATTCATTTGACTCCTAATGCATAGTAAGACTGATTATGAATGTGTGTATGGATGTAAGGGTGTATATGGATCAAAGGGTGTGTATGGATGTAAGGGTGTATATGGATCAAAGGGTGTGTATGGATGTAAGGGTGTATATGGATCAAAGGGTGTGTATGGATGTAAGGGTGTATATGGATCTGAGAGTGTGTATGGGTGTAAGGGTGTATATGGATCAAAGGGTGTGTATGGATGTAAGGGTGTATATGGATCAAAGGGTGTGCATGGATGTAAGGCTGTATATGGATCAAAGGGTGTGTATGGATGTAAGGGTGTATATGGATCAAAGGGTGTGTATGGATGTAAGGGTGTATATGGATCTGAGAGTGTGTATGGGTGTAAGGGTGTATATGGATCAAAGGGTGTGTATGGATGTAAGGGTGTATATGGATCTGAGAGTGTGTATGGATGTAAGGGTGTATATGGATCAAAGGGTGTGTATGGATGTAAGGGTGTATATGGATCTAAGAGTGTGTTTGGATGTAAGGGTGTGTATGGATGTAAGGGTGTATATGGATCAAAGGGTGTGTATGGATGTAAGGGTGTATATGGATCAAAGGGTGTGTATGGATGTAAGGGTGTATATGGATCAAAGGGTGTGTATGGATGTAAGGGTGTATATGGATCAAAGGGTGTGTATGGATGTAAGGGTGTATATGGATCTGAGAGTGTGTATGGATGTAAGGGTGTATATGGATCAAAGGGTGTGTATGGATGTAAGGGTGTATATGGATCTGAGAGTGTGTATGGATGTAAGGGTGTATATGGATCTGAGAGTGTGTATGGATGTAAGGGTGTATATGGATCAAAGGGTGTGTATGGATGTAAGGGTGTATATGGATCAAAGGGTGTGTATGGATGTAAGGGCGTATATGGATCAAAGGGTGTGTATGGATGTAAGGGTGTATATGGATCTGAGAGTGTGTATGGATGTAAGGGTGTATATGGATCAAAGGGTGTGTATGGATATAAGGGTGTATATGGATCTGAGAGTGTGTATGGATGTAAGGGTGTATATGGATCTAAGAGTGTGTATGGATGTAAGGGTGTATATGGATCTAAGAGTGTGCATGGATGTAAGGGTGTATATGGATCAAAGGGTGTGTATGGATATAAGCGTGTTTATGGATATAAGGGTGTGTATGGATATAAGGGTGTGTATCAATATAAGCGTGCATATGGATCTAAAGGTGAGTATTGATGTAAGCGTGTATATGGCTCTAAGAGTGTGTATGGATGTAAGGGTGTATATGGATCTAAGAGTGTGTATGGATGTAAGGGTGTATATGGATCTAAGAGTGTGTATGGATGTAAGGGTGTATATGGATATAAGGGTGTGTATCAATATAAGCGTGCATATGTATCTAAAGGTGAGTATGGATGTAAGCGTGTATATGGATCTAAAGGTGGGTATGGATGTAAGCGTGTATATGGATCTACCAGTGTGGATTAATGCAAGGGTGTGTACGGATCTAAGAGTGTATGGATGTAATGGTGTATATAGATCTAAGAGTGTGTATTGATGTAAATGTGTATATAGATCTGAGAGTGTGTATGGATGTAAGCGTGTATATTGATCTAAGAGAGTATGAATGCAAGGGTGTGTATGGATCTAAGAGCGTGTTTGGATGTAAGGGTGTATATGGATCTAAGAGTGTACATGGATGCAAGGGTGTATATAGATCTAAGGGTGTGTATGGATGTAAGCGTGCATATGGATCTAAAGGTGTGTATGGATGTAAGCGTGTATATTGATCTAACATATGAAGCTAATATTGTGTATGGATGTAACTGGATCTAAGAGTGTGTATAGATCGAAGAGAGTGTATGGATGTAAACGTGTAAATGGATCTAAGAGTGTGTATGAATATAAGCGTGTATATGGATGTATGGGTGTATATGGATCTAAGAGTGTACATGGATGTAAGGGTGTATATAGATCTAAAATTGTGTATGGATTTAAGCGTGCATATGGATCTAAGAGTGTGTATGGATGTAAGGGTGTATATGGATCTAAGAGTGTGTATGAATGAAAGGTGAAGATTTCCGTAAATGAACCATTTTTAAACACTTTGATATAAAATAAACTATATACAAATAAAAAAGCATGCTTATATTAATTTTAGGATTATGACATTCTTGATTCTGGGTTCTTTAAATAGCACGGTTCAATCAAGAGGTTTACGGGTAACTATTTTTACAATTCCGAAACGGTGCTTTATAATTTAGCGGAAGAAAATATACACGTTGGAGAAAATTGGAGGCGGGAGATGAATACCACCAGATAACTTTATGGGGTTTTTGTCTTCTCATTTTCGAAAGTGTCTTAAACATGGGGGAAAATTTGGTTGGGAGAGAGGGATATTTTTGAAAGATGTTTAATTCTTTTCTTCGCTGTAGGTAATTACGACAGTCCATTCAGTCTTACTATGAAGGAAAACAAATATTCCTCTAATGACCATACTTAGTACAAATACGATGGACATCGGGTTTCCATTTCTAAACGACACTGTTCAATCGGTATTAACTACTTTGCCGATTTCAGCCATAAATCAGTATTGACTGGTTTGCGGAATTCAGCCTTAAATCAGTATTGACTGCTTTGCGAATTTCAGCCTTAAATCATTATTGACAGCAATACAAATTCAGCCTTAAATCTGTATTGACTGGTTTGCGGATTCCAGCCTTAAATCAGTGACTGCTTTGCGGGTTTTGCCTTAAACCAATATTGACTAGTTTGAGGATTTCGGCCTTAAATCAATATTTACTGGTTTGCGGATTTCAGCCTTAAATCAGTATTCATTGGTGTGCAAATTTCAGCCTCAAACCGGTATTTGAGAGCTTTGCGGATTTTAGAAATTTTAGTTATAATCAGTTGTATTGTGAGTTTCAGCCTCTCCAACTTTATTGTCTGCACAATACATCCCTTGATTATCTTAAGTGAATTTAATTTGTATTGTGTCATTGAATTATGTCCTCTATTGAGGGAAGGAGTTTGGGCCTACCTGACTAATTTTTTCTTCTGTAAACACTATATTGCATAGCTAATTTTTGTCTATGATTTTAGATTATATTTTAGGATCAATACTTAAGTTTTATTAACAGACCTGATTTTATTTACAAGGTAGAATGTTCCAGAAATTAACTTTTAACCTTCATCCTATTCCTTATATTGAGACTTATTTTTAACAAGGAAAGGGTTAGCAGAAATTCCTTATTTATAGCTTAACATTTAAAAACGAAATCATGTTTTTAGTTGTGTTCAGTTTTTAATCTGAGATGATTTATATATTTAAATTAATTTTGGAATTAAAGAGTGCTCTTTGAATTTTTGACTAAAATAATATTTTGGAACATTGTTATGAAGCTAATTTATTTTTCAATTACTATAATGGATATATACGGTTCTTTTATACTGTAAGCCAAAGCAAGAGTTATTTGTATTTTTAAAAAAAATATTCGGCGATCCTAAATATTTGGTTTTTAAAGAATGTCACAAAATTAGATGGTTGGTTCCTAAGCTTGCCCAAAAATTGTGTTCGTGTTCAGAAGTTTGAGTCAAACAGCTGTATATTTCGACATTTTCATTATTTGTATTGTTGACCTGTTTAATTTTAAGAACCAATATTTATACTATAGAACTAAGCACAGGTATTGTGCACGCAAAATTCTTACCCATAATTTGAAATGATGCACTAGCCTTGTTAGTATTCCTGTCCTGCGTGTGTCTAAAATTTCAACGAATGAAAATCCTTGTATATAAACTACCGAACCACTTTTTCACAGCAATAAATTCAAACCCAGACGAAAAAGTCAGTTTTTGCAAATATTCGGAAATGTATAACCTCTCTTTGGTGAATCCAAAACCGAATAGTGAATTGTAGATTTCAGTGAAATAAGGAAACTATAAAGTCGTGTTCAGTATTTGCACATATGCTTCGAGAGATCTTCAAGTTTTCACGACTTTAAGTTTCTAGAAAGGAACTGAAAATGGGCCTTTCTTTACAAAGTTGCATTCGCAGTCCTGATTTTGTACATTTAATTTATGTCCAAAGATTCGCTGTAAAAATGATGCAAGTAAGCATTCTTGGGTGAATCAAGAATTAGGTGAAGTGTTTACCATCAGATGCTGAAGTTGGATAGTATAGTAAGGAGAAGGCGCAAAGCTATGATTATATTTCAGAAAACTTTTGGCTAGCTTTTTCGATTAATCAGGTTTCCATTGTGGCTTGAAATGTGTCGAATTCCTAATGCGCCATCTGGATAATACATTATCATATTTGACTTTCCTTCTATAAAGTCGGCAGCTGAGTGTGTAGTTTCCGTATGAAAAAATGGCAAGCTGTATGATTCTCATTTTGAATGGAACTGAATATATAAAATAGGTGGATATATTTGTAGCTTAGGTAAACTTAATAAGAAGCGACATCCCAAGAGATCGGCCCAGGTTTACACCGATCTGGAAGGATGGCTCATGGCTCAGGCAAGACACGTGCAAAAAGATAGTTGTTTGATGAGTTCTCATTAATTATGAGCATCGTTTATTAATTATTATCTTTGTTTATTAAAAATGTAATCTTCTCTGATATATTGCTATTTTCATATCCCTTTACTTACGTCAGACGGTTCTGAACGTTAGAGTGTGGTACGTTTGGTTGAAGAACAAGAATGAGAACTGATAACTTAGATTTCGGTTTCTAAATTCCAGTAATGATTTTACTGGATACCGGCAAGGTGGACATTTGGTTCCCCTTTCTTAACAATAGTGTTAAATCAATACTGACTGATTTGTAGACATCATGTTTGTACTCTATCGATGTTTAGTAATGTTAATTTAGTATCTTCCAAAATCTACATCTTAATATAAAGATTACGTAAAGGTTTTTAGAGTCAGGCCAGATAAGACTGATTGCCACAAAGGTTTACGTTATGCAGGGCATACATTTTGTAACCGTGTAGGCTACAGAAGCTGTATTGCAAAAAGGACGGAGCAATGTTCCGATTGATGGATAGCTAGCAATCAGAAAATCGCGCCGGTCATTCTGTCACTTCAAGAAATAATATCGGAAGCAGTTGCTGGAATGACATATTATGGTAAATCACTTCTGGCGGAATGCACATCTTGCGAAGGGTAAGTTTTGTCTCTTTTGTATCTTTCCGCGGCCATATTGTGTTGTGTGCAGAATCGTAGTTTCAGTCAAATTTAATTGTATCGTTTCTCTAGCTATAAACACCAGACAGCTGTAAACAAACGATAGCTTTAAATACCAGACAGCTATAAACACCAGACAGCTTCAGTTCGATGTTATTAAAATTAAATCCGTTAATACGCATAGCAAGGAGACTGCTAATCAAAGTGCCAGTATAATCTGGATTAAAGCAGGATGAATCCACAAGGGCTAGATAATATTTAGGACACATGGTGATAATTTAATGAAATAATGCGAACCAGTCTGAAAATGGAGAATATGGGTTTGGCTAGTCAGGATTAGTTGATAATGAAAGTTATATTTTAATAAAAACGAGTATTTTGAGAGCATATCTTAGTAGTAATGAAGAAATAAAGGCATTACTTTATTGATGGAAATTCAGTTCTTTAACATTTTTGAGTTAGGAACACTCAGTACTGAAAGTAGGACCTGACTGGTGCGGAATTGCAAATACATGTTTCTAACACATGTAGGTGTAGAAAATGCAGCAGCTCATATCATTTTCTCTACACAGAAACTGTCATCCAAGATGAATATATAAACAAAAAAAATATAGGTTTAATCATGGGCATGCAGAGATGTAAAATTATTGAACTTTTAACATGGTGTTCACTGTGGAAACCGGATTGCTTTCGTGACTCCTATAGTAAACTCGGCATGAGCTCAAGAAGCAAAAGAGATAACCTGAACACCTGCTAATACAAAGGTGATATGAGTTACTTCCCTTATAGTTACGATGGTGAACCTGGAATTGTTTCTTGTCTCGTTAAGAAATTAGAAGAACTATTTAATGTTAACCTTGTCTGTCTTTTCGTCTGTCCGTAAGTAATACTATGTTTTCTCGTTTATTTGCGTTTTCTTTTCTTCCCTTTCTTTTGGTTTGGATAATTTTGTTAGGTAGGGTAACCCATCTTTGTGCTTGGATGCCGCCTGTTGAGTGCAAAACATTATCTTTGAAAGTTGGTCATTGTGATTTATTTCCATGATGCAGTAACCTTGATTGAGTTTGACTGGTTCTCGTTCATATTTTGAATTCTTTGATTTGGCAACTTTACGTTTTTATGTCTAGGGGATCGTGTACAATTCTTTCTACAAATCGTAGATTAGTGTGATCAACACGCTATAGTGACAATATATTTTTTTTTCAGGCAAAAGGGTAATTTATCCATCTTGAAAACATGTTTGAAATTATGCCATCATTTCTTCTATCTTTACATCATAACAGAATGTTAGGGTGTATACTGTACCGGAATTGACTTCACAGTCAAACTTTTTATATAATATCCCAGAAGGCCAGTAAAGTGTGCTTGTGTAAACAGCATTCCGCTAAAACAGGAAGCTTTATATTTCGCGATAGATATCAGTTTCCCGAACTTTTAATATGCGAATTGTTGTACGATCAGGACGCCTTATTTTCTATTTTTATATCCTCATCCGCATGTTCCATCAAAATGAGCGAGGAACAAACGTTACCACAGTGGTCAGCATTTCGGACTTGCAAGTCAAACATTACGGGTTCAAATCCTGACCATCTTAGCTTCAGCCTGTTGCTGCGGTGTGGGTCTGTGGAAATCTGTTTAGTCCCATTGTCTTGTCAGTATGTAGCCTTTCATGTGCTGATATCCCGTTTAACACAAAAGAACAGACATTAAGCAAATGGGCACCTCGCTCACACACTGCATAATAATTAATCCTTGATCAAAAATAGTTTAATCGTTTTTGTCTAGCCTCGAAGTACGGGTGTTTGGATACAAAATTGACCCGTCCGTCTATCCCTTGATACGTCCCATTTTTGTTTCCGCATGACATCTACTTTCTTTATTATTTCATTTCAACCAAATTTGGAATACCGCTTGCTATTTTTGCTCTGTTTTCTTGCCATCCTTCTACCTCAATGTTTAGCCTAGTTGTATCCCATGATGTTCAAATCCACCCGTATTCGTTTCTATGCTATAAATTCCATGATGACTATAGGACCAAAATTAGTATCCATCTGTTTTATTAGGCTTTCTACATAATCTGTGGCCGAGTTATTGCCCCCTGATCATCAGATTCGTCCAGTTTCTTTTCTGCACAGTACATCATATGAACATTATTGGATTGACACCAAAATCTTGCATACCGCCATTATTGCAATTTCGCAAAAATCTGATATTTCGCCAATACTGGATTTACACAAAAATCTGGCATACTGCTTCATTCTATTGCAATTTTAATTGAGTTCAATTGATAAAAGTTTGCCAAGTGGTGTTTGTGCCCTTGGTTGTAGGTCCACCCTATATCTTTTCAGCAAAATGACTTCCTTGATTATTATTCGATTTCAATTACATATGTTATGCGGCTCATGCTTGAAGAAGCATTCACTGTGGTTGATTATCAGCTTTCTGTCTTTGCTTTTCAGAGTTATAGCCCCTGATTACCAGTCACTCCCACTTTCCTGCATGCACAATAAATCGCTTATAACTATGTTTTTAAAACGTCAAAATTAGCTTCCAAATTGGCATTTGCGAAGCTTTGGATGAATTATATTGTCAGAATTCCGTTTCATCAATTAGCTGGGTTTTATCATCTGATTCATTTCCGCACAACAGATCTATAATTGTTTTCTCAATTTCATCCATTTTTGATTTCGTGACATCTTATCATAATTGGAGTCCGTATGTTGAGATATTAATTAGAGGGATTATAAACCCTAATTATCAAACCCCCACCTTAATTTACATACAATTATTCCCTTAATTATTGTTGAATTTCAACTACATTTGGTTTGCATTTGGAAATTAATGAAACTTGAACCGAGTCAAGAGGTTTTAGTAGTGATTGCCCCTGATTTTCTGATGAACTCCCTTACTTGTGTGCACAATACTGTCTCTTGGTTATGGTGGCGCTCTTTAGTTTCATAGTTTGTGTAAAGACAGATTTTTATGAAAAAGATTCTTCCTCTATTGTCCTCACTCGTTATACTGGTTATTAAAACGATCTTGTATTATTGTCAAAACTTTTAAGTCCCTTTATTTTGGTGCATGATTGATTGGTGTATTATAAGTTACAGAGTATACAGCTTGAACTTACTTCGGATATGAATATAGCAGAAATTGCTAAAAACCGATTAGCCATTTTCTCTTCTCGTTCTGAAGAAGTAAATTGTAAAATAAAGCAGATAACTTTTTGTGGCACTTTACATTTGGTAATTCATTCATTACATTTTAGGAAGCTGGTATTGTCTAATCTGGCAAATTGATTTTCTCTTTTTAAATAACTGCTAAAAGTGGTGTTATTTAGACTAATTCAGGTAGATTTTTCAAGCACGTGGGAGGAGAGAAATACAATATGCAAAGAAATGTCAAATACAGTACATGAATTAACGTAGAGCTGTATGCCAACATTCTCTCCATTATTTATGATGAAATGTAAACAACTTCACCTTACACTAGTCACTCTATCAGAAGTTCAACATAAATGCAGCTCTGACAAGGTTTTGAAATTATTTATTTAAATTCTATATGCGTCATCGTTTAAATGAGATTTTCGAATCCACTCTCTGTTCATTTTTGCCGGATAACTCGCTTAAAGAAATTTCAGCCACATTACATTCCATTCAACAAATTTGGTTGCCACTTTATGTTGATTCCACCTTGACTGAAGATGATTGTTAGCCAAATGCATAATTATTTCAGCAGAGTTATCAGCCCCTGTTTTCAGACCCACTTTCTTTCTTTTCTGTGCAATAATAGTTTGATTACTGTAGGATTTAAATCAAAATTGGTATCCAAATTAATAATGCCTAACAATTGGATAAGTTACATTGTCAACAGTCTCTGCAATTGTTCAGGGGAGTACAAGCCAAGTACTCTTTTTTTCACAAAATATCGCCATTATCTATTATTTGGTTTCATGTAAACTTGGTGTACTGATTGACACCCTGGCATAAAATCGATTATGCGTGCACTTCTTAGATGAATTATAACCCCTGCTATTTCAAAATCACCCACTTTCGTTTCCGTACAAACAGTCCGTTAATTAAAATTGAATTTTTACCAAAAATCAGTACATTGCTTGAGTTTCTTGAGATATTTGCTGAGTTTCCATGACTACGCCTTGCACATCTTAGCAATTTATCGTTTTATTTCATTGTCGACGTATATGATTTAAGGAACAATAACGAACTAAATTATTACTGCATTTCAACCGTATTTAATAAGCGGTTTAGTACTGATGAAACCTCCGATGATATTGATTATCAAGATTTTTAATCGATATTTAGCGGAATGAAAGGCCCAAATTGACTCACTCGCCCGCTTTCCTGCCTGCACAATAATTTTTTTATGATCTAATTACAAAATCATTTGGTAGAGATCATGATATGCATAGATCCTTGTCTGTGTTTGATTATCAATACTGTATGTCATTACTAACACCATTACATCTCAAGTGGTAGAAGCTGTGTTCAATTCGGATGATCGATTTGCATTAAGACGCCGCACAACATAACGTTCAAGCGTCGATATTCTTTGACGTACGGATTCAATTTAAAAAAAAAAAAAAAAACAAAACAAAAATTGTATTTTGAAGCCCAGGAATTAAAAAATTACCAGCGAGAGCTAGCAGTCCTTAATGGAGTACACAAGTGAAATAAGTTCAAGCAGTAAAAGACGATAACTGATAGCAGCAGACAGAATACAACATAAAAATAACACGAATTTATACATGTACACATGTTGTACCTGACGGATATATATATATATATATATATATATATATATATATATATATATATATATATATATATATATATATATATATATATATATATATATATATAAGAGAAATTTGCATATGTACACATGTTGCTCAAATGTTTACAGATGTAAATATGCTCACATCTCTATACTGAATAATGTGGACATAAACGGGTCTTCCAGCTGACAGAACTTCATCCATCTGCAATATATTTACGAGGTAAACAGCAGGACATTATTCAATTCGTTTAATAAATTCAGTATTAAATCGTTCCCTGTTTAAGATCGTCTAGATCTACTGCACGCATTCATTAAATTAATTTTGTCATCCGCCGACCCACTGACGATTTCCTTTACAAAACTGTACTCTTCTTCCAACGAAACAGGAAAATCAGTTCCTGGAACTTACTTGCCTGTTCGTTATAAATTGACTTTATTATGTACCTCAGGTCGAGAATTTTAAATTATTCATGAATGGTCACGGTTATAATTAGCAGATAATCATGTAGGATAACACTACAAAGGTTGATTCATTTCATTTTAGTTCTTATAGTCATTCACCTGCATGTTAGGTGAAGTCATCCTACACTGTCATAAGTTCCAACAACCAAACTGCAAAATTAGTGCATAACACCTACATAAGGTGTTTTATAGCGCAAAGCCAATTTCTAATTGGTTCTCAACAACCAGGAAGTAAATTTATTGGTAATACAGACTTAATTAAGAATAAAAAATGAACCAGATTAATAGATCCATGACCATTGGAGTGATCCAGAAAGAATAAATAATGAAAGGGTCACGTTACCGAACGCAAAAGAGGTGTGTTACAATCCTGACTAGTATGAGATTGTGCAATGCATTGTTGGATTACTAAGCAAAATAATGCTTTCGTGAAGCCTAGGGCAAAGTTTAACAGTAGCCTGTTTCTATGCTCGGTTTTATTTTTATTTTTTAAATTTGTTTTACCAAGGTAGTAATATCACATAGAAACAAAGACGATTGTATTTTGGTATAGGATTTATTAAACTAGATACTTTATTTTGTTCTAATCTCCTTGGTTTCATGAAATATGAAATATTTAACTTAATATATCATGTCGAGTCTAATGATCATGTCTCTCTCTCTCTCTCTCTCTCTCTCTCTCTCTCTCTCTCTCTCTCTCTCTCTCTCTCTCTCTCTCTCAATTGCTTAGTTAACGTCATGTACAAGTTAGCTGAAATTTATTAATCATGTACTTGGGACTATGCGAATAGTAGGATGCCCGATCGCAGGGGAAGATGGCGCTGGGAACATAAATTAGCCTAATTTTTAAAATATGTTTACATATAGTAACGCGTAGATTTTATAACCCCCCTCCCCGAAATTAATAGAGTGCATATTTCTAAAATATAACATTTTGATAACGTTGTAAAAATGTTACGATGATTATGTAAGGAAGTTTTTGTTTGCAATGCTGAATGCGACGGGAAGACTTTCTGTCTCAACTTTTTATTTTCATAGACTTTTATACCTACTTTACAGTCATGCATTGTGCAACCAATAAAAGTGTCTATTTAGATTCTATAACTGACTGCATCTGAGCTTAGTCCAAGACTTGCGTGACTTACTCTACCGTATGTCATCAATTCTCAAGCTATTGCTTTGCAATTACTAATCTACTACAAACAGCTAGTATGGACCCAGCAAGAGCTAACTCATATAAATTAAAGAGTTATTGGCGCACTTTTCTAGAAGGACGGCACTTTATTATAATAATTAATATAGATTTGAACACCCCGCAATGAGCTTAGAATCCAGTTATCGGATTGGCTTAATTTTAAGTCTGATGTAAAATTGACCAATCATGTGTCTTTAAATTCAGACTTAACATAGGACTTTACTTGGCCAAATTGAAGGCCGAGAAATAGATGGTATTTGGTATTTCAGAGGGCAAATATCGAAACAGGGTTTCATGTATAAAAAATATACAAGTTTCGTGCCTAAAAATGTAAAAAAAAAACGTAAGCTAAAGATCGAATTTTATTGGTGTTGATTTTATAATTTACTGCTTTAAGAACATATATTTCGATCTCAGTTTGAAATGTAAGCATTTGCCAACCTCACTGTCAGAATTTCTTGCATGCAGTGAGGTTATTACCTAAGCAGATTTTAGGCGAATAAACCGATGCAAAACATTAGACTGTAATAAAAATTAACATTCCGATGTAACGCAAACTTAATAGCAAATTATTCGAAATTTGACTTTATACCAGTGCGAACACTATCTTCTCTGGTGAAATTCATGAATGAAATAAATTTAAACGATTAAGAATTTCTAAAATTGAACTTTAAATATGTGAAATTTTGTGGCTTTTTTCTTATTTATACATGAGAAAAGTTTGTATCACTTCAGATATGTTTCTTCATCCGAACATCAAAGACGCCATATATTATGATGTCATTGTTGTCGTTTCAGAGCACTAACTGAAGTATATTGCATTGTGACGTTATCAAATGGTGATACAATAAGTAATGAATGTGCTAGTTCGTTTCTCAATTTTTTTTTCTTTTTCATAATTCGGATACGTTTTTTGTCCCTTTAAACGTGAAGATAATTCAGTGGCGATTAGCTGACACGTGCATACAGAATTCTACTGGGTCCTAGTCCTTTTCATAATTTCTTCTTTTACTATTTCCCTCGCACATTCTTCTTGTTTGATCTATTCTTTTCTTTTTCTGAGGAAAAGATTAAGACGGCACGATTGTTTAGCAACTTTTCTCAATGCTTTAATTCATCGACTTATTCCTTCCTTCCTTCCTTCCTTCCATCGTTTCTTCATTAGTTTGTTCGTTCCTTCATCACTTCCTACTGCTTTCCACTCTTTATTTCTTTTTCACAGTTTGTAAAGATTAACACTATATTAGCAAGACGACGTAGATTTAGTTTAATGTATCCTTCCTTTTATTCGCTGTGGGGTAGTACAAGCTGCATTTAGAACTTTCTACAGTGAAAATTGCTAGAAGTAGTAAAAGTAATTCAGACGCTTCTTTATTCTTTGTATTTTCGAAAATTACGCCCCCTACTGACCACCATTGTCACTAGTTTTTAATTACAGAAACATAATGAAAATAAATTAACCAATAGATGAATGAATAATGGTCAATCTAACAATGTAAATTTTGATCTTTAAAAAACGCTTATTATTCCAATTTCCGTTCATGTAGTTGCAGTAAAATTAATAATTTCTAAAAATGTAAGCACGCTGTCAAACTACTTTGACGATATCTTTGTCTTTGACAGCGGCATTAATCAAGGTCTCGAAACAGAGTTTGAACATGCTAAAATCTACTTTAGTCAAATAAATTAAAATATCTCTCTCTCATATATATATATATATATATATATATATATATATATATATATATATATATATATATATATATATATATATATATATATATATATATATATATATATATATATATATATATTGGAAACACACGTAAAGATGTTGAGCACTGTCTTCCGGTATAAGGACTAAGTTGTTTAGGAGAAGACAATATCGGCATGTTTATTTGCATTGATAATCTTTCGTCAAGCTATCAAAAATTATTCCATGTTTACAGACAGTGTTATTCAGATTTGAATCCAACGTAGAATGTTTTAGAGCATCGGGATTTACATTGTCTCGTTTATCAGATTCTACAGAATCAAACATATGCCACGAAACCAAAGAAACAAATAAATTTTAAGATAAAGATAAACGAGTGAAAAATTTAACGGCATCTTGATTCTTTTCACAGTTTATGGATACATTTCTTAAGTTTACTACTACAGAGTCATACTAAGGATAATTGGGGATGGGTGGTGGTGGTGGTGGCGATGATGGACCACGCGGGTTTACCAGGATGTTAGTAATGGAAAAATTAAAGGTTGAAAGAATTTGGTCAAAATATGAAACTCCTTTCATTTATGAATGAATGATTCAACTGTAACAGTGAGAGCTATTCATATTTGGTAGAGGTCAAGTAAGAAAATATTGCAAATAAGTTGACATGTAATGACTAAGATTGAATTAGTGGTAAAAGCAAAAACAACAGTAAAATTAACACCACAATATCAAGATATGCTTACGCTGTACTTGTGTTTTATGTTCATTGGCCAATAGCAAGGTGTCTCTTTCACTCTACCATTTTCCTTCTTTCTTTGAACTCTTTATGTTTATCGATAGTATTCATGCTCTTAGAGTTAAAGCACACACTATTGCATTCCACGCTAAGAAATCGTATTTTCATTGGCTTAAAAAAATAAAATCGCATTATCATGTTTATCTTCCACTCTTGGCTTTCTTATATAGATACTGTTTATGGGAAATTTCAACGCGTAAGCTCTCATTGACTGACATTCTGTCTAATCTTAAAAGTGTACGAGGCAAACTTTGTGAATTTACATTGTTGCATATTTCCTCAGTTGGTCCAAAGGAATGATCAAATACGACCTATAACATTCAAGGAGTAATGTGTCGTGCGCTAGTCAGATGGTAGCTACGGTTAAATCCTTCTGAAGAAAAAAACAAAACAAACTTGCAATGACTGCTTAAATAAATATAACCACACAAATACAGAAGACTAAACTACCTCACAGAGCTGAAATATTTAAAATTAATTAATTTAAAATCAAGATAAAGACTATTTAAGTACTTCTCATAAAACTTAAAGATTTGCCAAATTTCCGGAACAAGGCTACCATTTCGTGCGTTGCATTTAGCACATTGCTGATTACCAGCACTGTAAGAGACATTCGTGCAATGTAGAGACAATCGAATTCTCGAAAGATATTTGTTTATACTAACGAAGATGAATTCGACACCGTGTCTTTGATAGTGACTCATGTCGAGGGGATATCCACTTTGAGACATTATCTCGAGTGTCCATTTGGCCATTATTTACATCTCTATGGTAACAAAATACTTCAGGGTAAATCAAAAGGTAAACTTTGTCTTTCAATCGAGGAACTTGTTTTTTGTTGGCTTCATTTTTTTTACCTGCCGAGGAAATAATGATGTTAGATGATTTGAATTGTAACAATAAATAGCAATGCCACGCGGTCTACTTTTTAATATTCATCTTTTATCATTATTCAATCATTATATTTCTCGTTCTATCTGCTTTGAACTGAACTATAACTATTTATTGCCCTAAAGAACAACTGCCAAGGGTCTGAGCCTTCTTATGAGACTAAGCCAGATTATAGGTTTCGTTTGCTTCATATATTCCACTTCAGTTCTTTTCATAGTTAATTGATTTCGTTTACGAAATGAACCTCACTTCTACAGTCCTCAGTTGTTAAACTTTAGCGGAGAGAAAGATAGAAAACAAACAAATGACAGAGAGGAGATTTGGGGGGGGGGGTGATTGTTGAAAAATAGCAGAATATTGTACTTAATTTTGTTCTCCACAGATATATAATAAAATCACGTCGAATGTATCTTTTCTGTCATGGTTTTGATCAGTTGTCACGTATTTCAGGAACAGTGTTTTTAGCCAGCACATAATTAATTAAATCTGTTGTAGTACAGTCTGTGTATTTGGGATTTAACCTAATGCTAATCTGGTTACTCTGGATACAGCATCACAAGTGTATTGGTTATTATGGATACAATATGACAAGGCTATGTGGTTGACTTGGATACAAAATGACAAGGTCATATGGTTATCCTGGATACAAAATGACTCGGCTATTTTCTTTTGCGTTTCTAGTAACCCTGCGTAATGTATGAAAGTCAGCTTGAGTAACCCTGAGTAATGTATGGAAGTCAGCTTGAGTAACCCTGAGTATTGTATGGATGTCACCTTGAGTAACCCTGAGTAATGTATGGAAGTCACCTTGAGTATTGTATTACAGTAACATTTAGAATCATAATGTTACACGTAATGGTATCAATCTACTGAGCGAATCATACATCAGCCTGAGTCTCTTGAAGTCTTTTGCTTTTCTCATTACCAAGGATCTCAAACAACAGCCATTGTCAATTGAATGGTTCTCGAACGCGAAGACAATAAACAATAGTTTTCTAATCAACCAATGACCACAAACACCGAAACTACTAAACATCTTCACATTTGCATGTCGTCACCTTGTTTCACATTCACCAGATGTCCGTTCTTAGCTGAACATTTGTATTTCACATCATGAAATACAAAACAAAACCCAAACACCCAATGCAGATAATTATTTATATATTTGATCATTTCTGCGTCGATTAAAAATAGTTATTAACCATACTTCACACTTATGTGACATGCGCACTTCCGGCACACTGCTTTCCCAACTACACTAAAAGACACCTCAAAATAAGGAATAACTCCCTTCCAAATATTCATTGATAAAAATCACCGTCATAAATATTGAACACAACACAACACATCCACAGTAAGATACGAACAACTTTTGCTCAACACCCAACCGAAAACATTTTATCCTGTTCTGCCTAATCTCAGGCCAGGTAATACGTGTACCTATAAAATATCCAGAGAATTACATATGTTAAGAAATTAAGGAGGGACTATTTTATGTAACTAATCTATACTGTTATAAAGTCTAGGGAGTACTGTACATTATTACGTCTGTTCTCTGAAACTGGCTAATCATTCTGGTTGATAAAGATCTCCCTAGCACTAACTTCCCATAATCAAACAACTGATTACTAGAATCTAACAAAACGGAGAAGGGTTACGTAAATACAAATGGCTCAAACCCTAGTTATATTACAGCCTTGAAGTAACTTTGGGTACTTGGTGTATGAAATATTCTTTGAGTTGTGTGTTGAAGTAACCCGGAGATTTCTATTAAAGTAACATTGAGTAGTGCATCAAAGGAACAAGTAGTGTAATCGATTAAAGTTACCATGGGTAGTGTATAAACGTTACTTTGAGTAGTGTATTCAACGTAACCTAACATGATATAGAAATGTTATCCTGGGTAGTGTATTAAAGTAACGTTGAGTAGTGTATTAAAGCAACGTCGAGTTGTGCATTGACGTAACGTCAAGTAGTGTATTAAAGTCACCTTGGGGTGTGTATGAACGTCACCTTGAGTAGTATACTCAAGTACGCCTGAGTAATGCATCAAATTAACTTTGAGTAGTGTATTAAAGTAACAAGCAGCGCATTTGATTATCCCTGAATGATGGATTAAGTTCACCTTGGCCATCAAAGTAAACACTGAGTAGTGAATTGGTTATACACTTCACATTAAACGTCATATATATATATATATATATATATATATATATATATATATATATATATATATATATATATATATATATATATATATATATATATATATATATATATATATATATATATGTCGCCATTTTTTTTATAAACCAGTCCTTATACTTTACTAAAAATAGCCGAAGTTTCAGCATTATTTTTAATGTAGCGTATGTTTCAACACCTTTATTATTTATTGCAATAGCTTTAATATCTAACAGCATGGAAGATGATCCATTCTTTACGAAGATCTTATCAAACGTGTCATACCAAAGTATTTGTCAGAAACTTAGTAGTGTATAGAAAATGTCACTATTTATCAGCTACCAGAAACAGCTATAGGAGACAGTCAAAGAAGACATTCCCCACAGACAGCCACAATAGACAGACACAGGAGACAGCCACAAGGGACAGCAACAGGAAACAGCTAATATCTTTTCTGACATATAGTTACAGAATCCATTGCTCTTTGTCTTATACACATCAAGAACAGATGTTACTGAAAGATCAGAAAAAAATCGTCAGTTAGTTCAGTGAGTTTAATATTAAAATTAATGTATATTTCACACTGAGTACATAAATATATAAACAAAAGGTATTGAATCTCAATTATTAGAGATAAACATAAACGCCGATATTATGGTTGTAAATTTTTGAAGAATGCAGACTTTAACGCTTGAACGATTCGTATATTGTGTTTGAAAAATAGACAATTTTTCAGTAGGTCATGTAGAAATATCTTTGTGTGAATATTATTCAGACTTATTACCAATACACGTACTTTGAAGAAACAGCTTTTTTAGTTTTATACAAGTTTGGTTTGGTGATTTAGGGCACGGCAACACATATAGGTTATGTAGTGCTGGAGCAGTTGGATTTAAGTGCGTCGCGCAGGGACACGCCAGTAGGTGACCCATGCTGGTTGGGGATGCAGGTCGTTGAGTGGACTAAAGCGCTCGCCTATACTGATCACTACCTCACATATGTCCGCATGGGTTCGAGTCTGCGTCTCAGCCAAAAATCGATATGCAAGACAGCTTGCCAGTAGTTTATAGTGGTTCGATGGTTCTTACCCGAGTTTTCTTGTGTTCATCCTCAACCGGGTATACTGACGGTAATGTACAGCATACCATAAGCTAAATAATGGTGTCAAACCCAAAACAACAACACAGCCTGTTCCGATAAGATTCGAACCAGCAATCTAAGAACCTGAGTTCAATGAGCCACTGCACTTCCCGATCCAAATGAACAGTGATCAACACTAGCTGAAAGAATACTAATACATTAGCATAAGCACGCACTGCCCTAATTCCAAAATCTATTTTTCTTATAATTCTCATGCCTTAACATTAGTCCGCAATGACCTCAATTCAAAACATCTATTATTCCTATAATTCAAATGTCATAACATATGTCCGCACTGGCTTCAAATCAAAACATCAGTTATTCCTATGATCTTATTGCTTTAACAAAACCAACCATGCCTTCAAGTCAAAACATCTATTATTCTTATAATCCTATTGCTTTAACACAGGCATGAACTTACATTATTTGTGTCACAACAGTCACATTTGAAAGCTTGCTCTACTCACAGATTGGCAAGAAAGATCGAAATATAGTGCTGAATATTTGCAAATATTCATAATTTTGATCAAATATCCATAAGATCTGAGTTTAAGATAACACCTCTCTCTCTCTCATTATATTTATTGTCTGTTTTTCGGCAATTAGACAATTATTGTGTAGTGGTATAATTTCTGCATGGAATTATTGCAAACAATTATTTCGTAATTATCGAGAAGTCAGAGCCTGAAACATAAATTCATAACATTAATAGCTAAAATTTTTATATAATGACCAGAGGTCGATATATTGGTAAGAGAGCATTTATTTCGCGATTGTTGGATTATTTATGATATCAATTTTCAACGGCTTTATTCTAAATCTGTCGTTTGATGCTTTAACATGTCTTATACTATTGCTAGTGTATTTTCTTTTGCTTTATCATAGTTAATGATACATTTTAATCATTTGTATATTTATCTATTGGGATTAACGGCACATTGAAATAATTATGGCTAATTAGTGCATGGCGAAAAAATGACAAAAGCGAAACATAAGCCAGACTCCACAAGATGAAAACAAACATGCCGGAAAATGGTAAATGTATGCAAGATTACACAGGTGCCAAAATAAAGCAACAAAATCCATGCCAGAATTCACATGATGACAAATCTCATGACATACTCCAAGAATACAAAACCATGCCAGAATCTACAAAATTACAGAATTAGTGCCATAATCCATAATATGGTAAAAACTATGCTAGAATCCACAGGATGCCAACTATTCCGACCAAAGGTTAGCATGCACCATGAAACTAGATAACTGGCACAATATGTTGTCCGTACAACTAAGAAATATATATAAAAGGTAAAATTAGTCAAGCCTTAAAACAGTGTGAACAGTGTTCTTAGTTCACGTTTTCGTATCACGTGACGTCCACGAACTTCTTAGCTAGAACAATCATCAGGAGACACGTCTTACGGTTGCCTTCATAAATTACCACTTGCTATATCAGGGGATATTCTTCATTCCCTATACCACTGAGGGATTATTATTTATAACCTCTGTACATAGCTGTCAATGTGTATAGTCCCATATGTGTACAGTATCAGGATGACCTTGTCAGATAACACGGATGTACGATGCATATCAAGGCCATCAGGACATTAAATCATTAAATCAGTTTTTTCCCCGACTCGGAAAAAAAACACTTGTCGGTTTGTATCTACTTCATATCCTCAATTGTATTCACACGTTCTTTAAAAAAAATAATGAACACTTTTAAAAACAAAATTAGGCATTTGGCGTTTTGTGAGAGACTGAGTGCAACCCTCCACAATAAAAACATTTAACCTTGGCTAATCCTATTTAAACAATGCAGTATAAAATGTAAATGCATCATCAGTCTGTCTGAATTTCAAATATCGATTTGCACTATTACTTTACAAATGTTTTTAAAATATTTGTATGGGACACATGAATTGATGTAATTTGCGGTTACAAGCAAGATTGTGTACCTCACTTCTCAAACGAAACATAGATTTTGGATCAGTAAGTGGTTATTTTTCTTACACTCTATTTACTGAACATGAACTTTACTGCCAAGCAAATTTCAGGGCAAATTTTATAGACTAACAGTATTTAAATACATTCAAGCTTTAGCAAGAAAGCTTATTCATTATAGTATATTGAAGCGTCTGCGTTCAGTTAAGGTTAAAACGTATTGATGAAATGAACTTAAATTACTAATTTAAGCATAGAGTTAATTTATTAGAGATTCGGCATTTTCCTAAGATGCGGACTAGAATTTTAGTATTCATTAAGATATATTTAACAAGAAAATTGCAAATAATATAGAAGTATTGATCTGCTTTCTTATTATTATCTACTTAAACAGTCTCAGGAATTTAAAATGTAAACTTGATCTTCCCTGATTGTCTCTCAGTGAACTCCCTAACACTGTACATAACGGATAAAATACTTCTAACTTGGGCAACAATCAAACGTCCGCCTTTTTCTTACTAATATTTATCAAATTTAATAAGCCAATTCGATCTCTCCATATTTTTACCAAAAAAAAAATGATAAGTATTTCCACTTTAAACGTTCTCCTAAAATACGATTGAACAGGCCATTATTGTAAAACTCTTGCTAAAATGGCTTTATGATACAATGTTAGGTACACTGTATCACGATGGCCTTGACAGACATCACTGATGTATGACATAAGGATATGTGTTCTGTATCATGATGGCCGTGTCAGACAATACTGATGTATGACACAATGATAGGTGTTCTGTATCATGATGGCCGTGTCAGACAATACAGACGTATGACACAATGATTGGTGTACTGTATCACGATGGTCGTGTCAGACAATACTGATGTATGACACAATGATTGGTGTACTGTATCATGATGGCCGTGTCAGACAATACTGGTGTATGACACAATGATAGGTGTTCTGTATCATGATGGCCGTGTCAGACAATACTGATGTATGACACAATGATTGGTGTACTGTATCACGAAGGCCGTGTCAGACAATACTGATGTATGACACAATGATTGGTGTACTGTATCATGATGGCCGTGTCAGACAATACTGATGTATGACACAATGATTGGTGTACTGTATCACGATGGATTTTTCAGACAACACTGGTGTATGACACAATGATATGTGACAATGATTGGTGTACTGTATCACGATAGATTTGTCAGTCAACACTGGATGGATGATGTAATGATAGCATGACTTTTACAGACAACATAGTTTACCTGTCAATATTCCACTAGAAAATAACAAGTGAATAAAGTGATATATCCCTTTTGTTGTATACTAATCATGTAATGGGATATGTACGCTGTGTCACTGATATAACACGGTAGGTATATATGTTTCATTAAAAGGAAGCGTACAACAATTCGTATTTATATCACATACAAATATACATACTTGCCCTTGACAGGAATCAAGATTGACTACATGCATCTTTGACCGAGTCAATACATTCTGCAGTTCCCTGTCCAATGTATTCGCTACAAAATGTAGTTCCGTGCCTTTAGGTGGCTATTCCCAAACTTCTTTCAAATTTTTAATTTTCTTGTTTTCTTACTTTAGCTTCTAGTCTAATAAATATTGATTAATTGAATATAAGAATATAAAACAAACTTAAGATTCAAATATGGAAGATGGATTTAATGAAGAAAGTAGGTTACTACAAAAACATGGTTAACATCTAAACACTGAACGCTTGACCGGCGAATGTACGAAACTGAGTAGGGTTACTAGTATCAGTTTAATATCTGTTTCGAAATAATGGACATGAAATAGAATAGTATGCAGATCTACCTTGTCGTATGTAGTCCATAAAATAAAGTCATTGAAGTGTTTGAAAATGTTTCACATTTGCAACAATAAAGATAATAATTGTTTTAGTGTCTTATGCATTTTACTGAATGAAAATAATCCTAGCTGACAAATTGATGATAATATCATTTGAATTTTAAACAGAAGGTCCGATCTTAAATCTCTGACGGTTTCATAAATGCCGCATGCTGGTCGTCTTTGAATATAGTTTTATTATGTTAATTAAAATTATAATTTTAAGTTTATTTTACACTATTTTATAGAAGAATTAAATATATTGTCTGAAGTGTTGTAAATTAACATATTAAACAAATAAAACGTCACTTAGGAAATTATATTTTAAATATATTATCGTCGTTAATAGTCATTCACCATGATCATGGGATAATCACCTATTGCTGAAAGGCTTTTCCGAAAAAAAATGAAATAAAATATTCGAGCACAGTACTTGCCCAAAAATAATTTCTTGATTGTGGATCAATTTGTCTGTTACACATTTATTACAGACTTTGTAGATGTAAATTTAATGCTGAAGTCTTCATTGTATAAAATGTATTAATGATTTGCAATACACCACTGAATACATCAATTTCTGAAAAATCTTTTTCGACAACAGCGAAGGGGAAGTTATTATTTGTTAGTTTATAAATTTAGGCGCAATATTCAAATTACAAAACTTATCTTGCAACAAAAACATGTTGAATAAACATTCATCCGCCTAAACCAAGGAGCAACAATCATGAACTTCTGTGTTTCATCGTATGTGGTTTTACTACCGAGCTGATAAATTGCCCAGTTTGACACATTTCCGGGCTAAGTGTTCCGCCAATTTACAAAATTGCCGTTTAATAGTACAAAAATTAAAGGCAAGGTAATAAATACTGACACTTGACAATATGAATAATAGGTTCACCGTCCTAGACTAGGTAGTCAATCAAACAGATATAAATTTCCGGTGATAAATATATCACCTCAAACGAAAGGTATTGACTTTTACCTTTTGAACTTCGTATAAAAGCAACCTAGAGTTCTTGTTTTCCTTGCGAGGTATGCTAGAATCCCTAAATAGCAATTGAAATGTATAATTATATACAATACAATACCATTTCCTAAAATATTCCTTGCAATATACTATTCAGTGTTAAGGCAATGCTAGACGTACGGCATTATTGACCTTTTCGGGACCACTTGAGGAGCATGTAACGTGCATAGAAAATTTAGCGAAAGGTTCTTTACAGTCCATTCAAACTTGTGGTTGTGGTAACATAGTATTATTGGGCTGTGATCACCCGAAACAATAAGCTTGACTTACTAACGTACTTTAATTTTGAATCTTCTCCAGAACCTTTCTCTCGCATCATATTTGATACTATTACATTTAGTCAAATGACTTTTGCTTTTTGAGGTGGGGTGGGGTGGGGTGGGGTGTTTTGGTTTGGTTTTATTGTTTTATTTTTAAACAAAATCAATATTATTTCATTCCAATTCTTTGTTGCAAAAGGCAGGATTTTTGTTTCAACTGGAAATAACAACACTCACTATTTTTCGGGACCTAGTTTTTCAAGTTACTACATACTTACTGAATATGCTGTCTAATGTTCAGTAATGATTATCGTGTTACATCCAAGACACATCAAATATAGTCACATCCAGGTGCTATTGTTACACTGTTTAATAATAATAATAATAATAATAATAATAATAATAATAATAATAATAATAATAATAATAATAATAATAATAATAATAATAATAATAATAATAATAACAGCAACATCAACAGCGTAAAAGAGTGGTATAATTAGTTGGAGAAAAATAAACAAGCATTAAATAAATTACAGTATGTGTGCATCTTGGTAAAGAGGCTGCAATTTATGTAATTCTGTTCTATATTTGTTGGTGTTTTTTTTCCACAAAACCTACAACAAAGTTTTAAAATCAGATTACTTTTTAATTTGAAAATGTTCGTAGGTATCCCCAACCCCAACTCTCACTGCATTGGTTGGTCTAACAGCAGACTAATCACCAACAGAGAAGCATAGGAATAATAAGAATAACAATAACAATAATAATAACAATAAGAATAATAACTTATGATAATTATCTCTATACTACCAAATAATCTCTCTCTCTCTCTCTCTCTCTCTCTCTCTCTCTCTCTCTCTCTCTCTCTCTCTCATCAAGATAATTATGCCTGTGTCACGTGACGAAGCTTCTTGAGCTATAAATGATGGTGAAAGTTAATGGTAAATGGTTGATGGTAAACTGTTCCAACGTAAGGGTAAGAGAGATGGAGATTTAGGTTAAAAAAATTTATGGTATGTAGCAATGTTACTTAAAGGAGAATAATTACTTAGATCAAGTGCAACTAAATTAAAGTATTTGAGTTGCTTATTCAATTAAAATGTATATATCCGCTTTGCTAAAATTTACGTAATAAAGAGTTTGTGTCATGCTATTAAATAATTTATCGTCGTTCTCTTAATTCCCTGATATTGCTAATAAATCTGAGTTAATCTACATTGTAGAATCATCGCTTTTCGCATGCATAGACATGCTCCAAATTCTCTTGAAGTTTAAGCACCATAGCGATTCCATGACAATTTAGAGGCGTACAATTTAATTTTTAGAATGTTTAAATTTAGTACATCCATATTCTTACAAAGTTTTACATTTGCTACAAAGAAATTCAACGTCACTTATTTAGTAAAATTGTACTAAACAGCATAAAATGACTTTTTAAATTATGTTCATATAAAAGTTCAAATTACTAGCTTTGAAAAGAAATAATTGAAGAAATAATTCAAAAATAAATAAATTAATCTGGATGGTTATTTGCACACTGGCTTTAAAATGCAACATTGCGAGTACTATTACACAGAGGCATAGGAATATAAGGTAACAAAGTACTCTGAAAAAACACGATGGCTTAGTTACATGTACATTATGCATGAACGTCGAAAAAAATTAAAGTGAAATGAAGGATGTGGTTATGAATGAATTATTAGATATGGAAGAAATGTATTTAAAAATCAAACTGTCCTTAATACGATCCCGTATAATATCCACAACATTCTCCCACAAAAAGTTTACAGTATCGTCCCACATTATGTCCTCGACATCTTCACACGAAAATTCCTCAATATCGTCCACTGAAATATTCCCAATATCATTTAACAAAATGTCCTCAATATCGTTCCACAAATGTCTTCAGCATTGTCCAATAAAGTATCAACAATATCGTCTCACAAAAGTCGAGAACATCGTCCCACCAAAGACCTCATAATCGCTCCCCCCCAAAAAAAATAAAAAAGTTGTAAATAATAAATGAAGGTTAATAAACTGATGCATAAAAGTGACAACGTTGCAAGTAGAGAATTGCATCAAGGATTAAAAAGGCAACTGGAGTTTAAACGAGGGAGACTTGTTTAAGGAATGATACATTTGAAAAGCAAGCCTTAGACATTAAAACAAGACGTATTGCAGCAAGGAAGAGACAAAGAGATTAAAGATTATGAAGTAAGGAAGAAAACAAATCAAAACTGAAACAAAACTAGATTTCTGAAGAAAACAATCAGGTCCCAACAGGTAACTATCAAGTGACTTTTGTATTTTTATTTCTTTTCTCACAGACCAGTATATTAGGAAATACAAATATAAATTAGTAGTTGTTGAACTCAGCGGCAGAAATTATGAGACAAAGGCACAGAGAAAAGGAAGTAAAGGATCAGACATTCACGAAGTATTAAGCCAGTCATGAACAAGGCACACTTTAATATGACCTTGAATGCTCATATCGATGACTTTGTAACTCAACCCTAGCAAGCAAATACAGACTGCACGAAATCTGATCAGTTTTTGAACTCATTGTCTCTTTTGAAGAGTATCGACAATTGTGATCCAAATATCGTTTCATCCGAAAAGGTTAAGAACAAAACGACAAAACGACATATATGGTCCTTTGGTTTTAACCTTTTCGGATGAAACACAAGAGAGAGAGAGAGAGAGAGAGAGAGAGAGAGAGAGAGAGAGAGAGAGAGAGAGAGAGAGAGAGAGAGAGAGAGAGAGAGAGAGAGAGAGAGAGAGAGAGAGAGAGAGAGAGAGAGAGAGAGAGAGAGAGAGAGAGAGAGAGAGAGACTCCCAGCTGGGTATAATAGATACAATATTTGGCTACATAGATGTTAAAAGATGTAACATTCACATAAGTATAAGGGACATAGGTAAATATGAAATTAACGTATAAGTTTCATAGAAATCCAGAGAGAATCAGAATGAGAAACGACCCAACACGATGACATGTTGATCATTTTTAGAGGTATTATAAAATAAGACGAATGACACATCAATTCTTATCACTAAGTATTATTCAAGACTTACTAATATCGAGGCAAATATATAAGCACACAATCCTATTATCCACAGGACAATTTAATAGAAAGCACATGACGATGATTCTAACTTTTCGAATATAAAAACCCCTTTCACCATTTAATGGCGATTTCTTCGAATTCATCGAATGTGAAGACAAAGATAGAAGAACATATAGATGAAAGCAGTCCATCTTGCACGTGAAAAATACGTGCCATAGGCGAAGCGTTTCAAACAAATAAAACAAGAGCTGGAGAGTACAACCCAAAGAAACTATATTTTGGCTTTTGTAACGAATTCCAGTGCAATACAGAAGTCTTACGATCCACTACTTTACAGAGGTGCATATGATATCAATTGTTATATAACTGGCTAAGTAAACTTTTGCGAATTCTGCATGATGAGATAAGAACCAGACACTATGCCAATGACGTTTCCAGATGAATGAAAGAGAAGTTTTGACTTTAAATTTATCTCGGTCTTTATTCATAAATTCTCTGGTTACAAGTCGCACCACGTCAACAAGGAAATATATAGACAAGATCCCGATGATGAATGTAGCACTGCGTTGCAGGAAATGAACGTTGATTCAGCAAAGTCTGTGAGACGTTAGAAAAGCAATAAATGAAAATCTTGTATAAACAGCTACTAAATACATATACCATCATGGATGACGCAAGTGAGCAATTTTCTAAATATTTGAACGACGAGAACATTGTAGCTGTTAAACATTTTGAATAGATGCAATGAAATACTGTAGAAAAGACATTCATTTTGATTCTTTCCATTGGTTTCAATGAAAAAACTTTTCCCAGTAAAACAAAATTAACATTGCTCTTTAATTGGAAAATACCTGACGACAACTATTGATACATTTTTGATGCAATATCATACTTCAGAATCAATATATTTTCTGAACGCCACGAATATTACGCAGACAGATTATGACACGTTTCCAATGACTGTCTTAGATTGAAGATGAAGTAAAACATTATGGAATACATGGATATAAAAGATGAATCACAAATTCTAAATGCATAAAGGAGGATAAATAGAAACTTAAGAAGAGTTCGATATAACATGGTCTACATCTCTTATGTACCAGGATCACAAAACTTTATATGATAGTTAATACATCACCATTTTTCAGATGAATAAATCCGAAAGAGAAAAGATCAGATAATAAATGAAAAAATGAAAACTGTGTGAATATTCCGGACTTGAATGATATTGGGTACATTTTAGTAGTTGATCGGTAAGTGCTAGCTGGTGCAACCAATTCAATTATACATTAGCCCCTGAGAAATAAGGACCAGTAGAAAAGGAGCAATCACCGCTGTAAATAAAATCATCGAAGAACGCAAGCATGACTCAGCCACATGCCCAATAGTGGTTATGTACCCTAAGAAAACAAAGATTAAATACGTCATCAATCACCAAAGCTTGAAATTGCATTCATCCATGCAAGTAGTACTGACTTTAACATTTAACAACAATCCGCATAGTTGAGCTCTTTAAACAATGTATACGTTTAAAGCCATGCATTGAGCTTAACAACTTAAGTAAAGAAATGAAGTAAAAATAAAGAAGATGATTTACTACAATTGTTTAAAAACTGTTTGTGGAGCAAAGGGAGATAATTTTATGGAGCACAACGGTAAATTTTGCAACTGAGAAAAATATGCAAAATATTTAAAGAATACTTCATTGGCTGGGATAATTATTTTGACGATACCATAGTAATGAGTAGCAAATTAGGCCAAATTAGCCATCCATATGGTTCATAATCATTTTGCAACATACTCAACAATAAATACGATTACCAAATAAGTTGCTTTTTAAGTAACTTTGACAGAGGTTCATTATTTATTGTCTGACATTAAATAAAGAATCAAGTACTTTGAAACCTGTTATTATCTACAACAATCTGCAAGTCAACAAGTTTTTGAGTTTTTAAACATGCGTTGTCCTTCATTCTCATTAGAGGGTTATTATGGGTTAAAATCAGAACTGTGCTAGTTCAAAACAGAATATCTAAATGTGATAAACAAGTGTCTGATCAAGCAAAATGTAAGTTTTTTGGATAACTACCAACAACTGACTCTGTGTAGGTCTTTCAGTTGTGATATGAACTCGATAAGAATAAACAGAATAGCACCGTCATGATATGGTGTTAAATGCATTTGGTTGACAATATTAAAACTTCAACTACCAGATGGTAAAATATTTCATACAACAACTAAAATGTTAGTCCTAAAGAATATGATCATTGTAGACAATCCAGCAAAGGAAGATAGATATTTTAATGAAAACGGTTCGGTACACAAATAAGAGGGACTACCAGAATATTAAAAATGGACAATAGTTGCACAAGACTTTTGAAGCATAAGGGTTATGAACATGTATAGAGATTGCCATTGTTTAGGTATACAGACAGCAGCTTGCTAACAGACCAAGCCCAAATGCTGCAAACCTCCAAAAATTTAAATAATATGGATCTGACATTCAAAAGACCATGCTATCTGCAATTTAAATAATATGAATTATACATTTCCAAAAATATCATGCGTACATGTTACACACCTCTATAATCAAAATAAGTTTAATTAGACATTGAAGAGAAATGTGATTAAGTTACATACCTCCACCATTTACGTAATATGAATTAAAATTTCAAAAAGACCATTGTGATGTGTCGAATTTTGAAAACTCTTAGAAGTTTTGGTTAAAGGAATTGTATCAAAGTCAACTTAATTAAAGTAGAAAGGGCTAGAGACAGTCAGATGATTATTTTCATTTCATCTCTGAACGTCAAAAGGGAATTCGTTCTAGCCGACGTAACATGACCGAGTCAGATGCTATGGTACAAGAGAATGACATAAGACCCTTTCCCAAAATCGACCGCTTAAAGGCGGCAGCTGGCTATAGATGATTGTTCAAAGTAATGTTAATTACGGCATGATTAGTTGTTTAGTTGTCTTGTCAATCGAAAAATTCTACGGAACAGGTTTAGGAAACGGTCTATTCCGATTGGTTAATATGGATTTATGGGCGTAACTCTGTAAGAAATTAAAGGTTTTACCTTAGGAAAATTCTTTAGTCTTTAATCTTTCGCGAGGAGAGTTAAACGATTCCATCGTGTAAGACGTTATCTCGTGATTTGGCAGTAAAGCGGTAGTTTTGTCTCAGCGAGTTGGCAAACTCTACATTTTGAATTCGTAAAAAGTACGTTTTCATTATAGAGTAAGGGGCCAGATAGTTGTCTCAGTTAGGAGACGAACTATACGTGAGATTCGTGGAAACGAATATAGAAATGGCAAAAGGTACGCAATCTTAGTTTCCCGATTTTAATATGTTTTTTCATTTGTTGATCTATTTCAAATGTATTATTGATACGATGTATGTATGTATGATTTCATTTTTGCAGGATTTTAGTGAAATGCTAGTCATGACATTTTATTCTTTTATTTTCTAATTATCAATTCATTTGGAGAATTGGCAAGATTGAATGTAATTAAAATTTCATTAGATTAGTTGAAAAGATTGCATGTAATTGAATCTTGAATACATAGGAGTGATTAGGAATTTAAATGAATTAAGCTTAAGGAATGATGGGTAATGTTTCATAGTTTACGGATTAACTCTGTTTAGAATGAGTATGACCTAACATTACATGTATATCCATATACTAGTTTGTAATATTTAATTGATCAGTTTGTAATATTTAATTGGTCGAGTAAACCGTTTTAGAATAGTTAGATCTGGAGGTCTAAGCCATATGTAACTTAACAGAGTAAGAAGTCAAGAGGGCTTTCATACGGGTTCATACGGCTGAGTTGAATTTAATTGACCATCACTAGCGTGACCTGAATTAAGGTCAGAACAAGCATTGACCGTTTATGTAAACATAACAGTTAGGGAGCAATGAGTTACTGCGGCAGAATTTATGCCTTTTGTTTTCTGAGCCGAATTAATGTAAAAATAGAAATATACGTGTGAATGTGACCTATTGTCTATTGCGAGACATTTTATTTATTGAAGGAAACAGCTTTCCTGGATTCACATGAGAAATCCCTGAACAATCACAGGACCAGAACAAGTTCTACGCAGAAATCTAAGTCCAGAGACCATTGTTAAGTCAGAGTTCGACGGATAAAAGTCCAAGACGAAACAGCTAGACAAAGATCGGCAGAGCAGGGACGAACGGAAGTCTTGATATCCGCATAAAATAGGTTATGAAGTCTTTCATCGTTGCACTCAAAGGTCACATCTCATTGGCAATGAAGATAGTAATTTAACGTTGAAAGTAATTTTACATTTAAAGAAATTTGTATTGTCTTTTTATTTGAGTACATGTTAGAAATAACATTTTCCTTCTTTTGTAACCAAGTCATTGATTTCTTTTCATTTTAAATTCTGTTGATAAACTGATTAAATTTATATTTGTTCATTGAAAGGGGGCTCGTTTTGTTATTTCTTCAGTATGCTTGTTCAGTGATCTGCATTCTTCTTTCTATCTATCCACACTGGGTAAAGTACACCGCGGAGGTCATTCCCTAGCAACGAATCGTAGTGAAAGAGGTTGGTGTGTTTTGCACGCCGCCAATTTTTCACAACCATCCATACATGTTACATACTTCTACCATCTGAACAATTTCAATCAGAGATTCGAAAGACTATGCGTACATGTTGCATACCTCTGCAATATAAATAATAGGAATTAGACATTTCCAAAAATACCTCTGTATATGTTACGTAACTCTGCAGTTAGGATAATATAAATAAAAAAAAAACATTCAAAAAGACCATGCGCACATTTTACATACCTCCACCATTAAAATAAAATGAATTAAACAATCAAAACAATCTTACATACATGCTGCACAAATTTAATAATACAAATCAGACATTCACATAGATATTACAACGACAGATATGAAGGAAGCAAAACCTCAAAAATGTAATATCTATAGAAAAAAAAACAGATAAAAGTACGACGATAAAGGAAACCAATACGGTCAGCAATAAAACTGAGCAATCATCTTACCTTGCGGAAGGTGGCTCCTTCCCAACATATTAGTAAACAAGACGGAAAATACCCAGAAAGTTTGCTACTTGATCTGGGAAAAGAAAACATTTAAAAGATATATGAATATCTGTGCTGACCAAGTTTGTAATCGACATATCCGTTTGGCATATCCTCAAGTAACAACAAAAGTGGAGTCTAAAGAATTCATTACAGTGACTACAATACTAGTTGAAACTTTACCCTTTCAAGGATTACAAAACAAATCTTCAAACACGGTTGTAAAATGATAGGTGGGTGACACGTAGATCAGGCATTCAAAGATAAAGACAATAAGAGGATGACATTGAAAGAAACAAACAACAACTTGAGTACATTTATCGTTTACACAATCATTAACAAGATAATACGGTACGCAACAATACAAAAACAACGTTATCAAAAATAAACTGGATATGTTTGGCTTTGATTAAATCTTTCTTGAGGCAGAATACAAACAGATTATGAAGAGCTATTACGTTGGGTAATCATTATTCTCAACAAAATATTTTTTTACCGTTGGTAGGTCATTTAGTAGTGAGTGACGGCTTAAGCAGGATCATTTTTCAGTTATATGTACAATATTGCAAAGGTTGAATGGTAATTTCAGTAGTTGGGTAATCGTTCCTCTCCATAAACATAATTTTACCTTTGGTAGGTTATTTATTAGTGAGTGACGCATTAAGTAGGGTCAGTTTTCGGTTATACGTACAATATTGAGAAAGTTTAAAGGCTATTTTAGTTCACCTGCCATTGAATTTCTGGCATTATCATTATTTTGTTCTTTACTCTGCCATATAATTCTGGCACAGTTGTATCGAACAACGTATTTTGCTCTACAGCAAGGTCTGATATGTTAATGTGAATAGTGTGTTTTTGAAGTGGAGAGTTCAAACCCCAATAAAAATCGAATTATATCAACGTTTAAATTTTCGTTACTGTTGTTCTTATTTGATATATACATTATAATTTAAATATTTAATTATATTTTTCCAGCAACTTTAGATTAGTGTATTCATTAAAATTTAATTTATGTGGTTAGGTAGTAACACAGTGGAAAAAAATAAATATACCAACCACTACCCCGTCCACCTATTGGCGCTATACTAAAGGTACATTCCGGTATTGCAAGTGAACGAAATTCGTATAACACTTCAACTGTGTTTTGTTGTTAGAGGGTTTGTATGGGCTATTGGTACTGTAAAGCTATATAACCGTGTCCAATTTGCAAGTCAGGTGTAACACAGTGGAAAAAAATAAATATACCAACCACTACCCCGTCCACCTATTGGCGCTATACTAAAGGTACATTCCGGTATTGCAAGTGAACGAAATTCGTATAACACTTCAACTGTGTTTTGTTGTTAGAGGGTTTGTATGGGCTATTGGTACTGTAAAGCTATATAACCGTGTCCAATTTGCAAGTCAGGTGTAGTCATAAAAGCGTGTAAATATATGTAAGAATATGCATGTACTATACAGCTAATCATTGATGTAAATGTGTGAATGTTTGACACAGTGATGAGGACAATTCTTTAACCTGCCTTTTCAAGACTAAAGTCCGTTTCAAAAGTAGCAGGTACATATTCAAAAGACCGTTTCGCAATATTACATGGTCATGCAAAGGCATGGTGACGTTTCCTAGCATTTGTTCCCCTTTCTCTGCTCTCAAAATAACTCATCGCAGTTTAGATGCCTGTTTTTACTGTCGACTGCCTGCTCAAAGCACACGTTGTAATAATAATAATAATAATAATAATAATAATAATAATAATAATAATAATAATAATAATAATAATAATAATAATAAAATATTGTAATGTACTACTACTACTACTAATTATAATAACTATAATAATACGTACGTATTTTCAATGTGTCAACAGCAAATGATTTTAGACAAACTTTCTCAATAGGCGCGTGGGCAGAAAAAAAACCCTCACCAGAATGCATAATTCTGATACTATTATTTTACGGTAAGCATACGAAAAAAGGTCCGGTAGATAAGTAAATAGGAAGGTATGTACATGTACACATTTTTAGTATGTGAATTATTTACACTGGCAACATCTGAATTAATTAAAAACGAATTAATTTTTGCTGATTGGCTTAGGTCTTATGAGTCTGCTCTGCATCCTTCCTCCATCCCTTCGCATCTACATTTTCACAGAAAAATCATTATCTATCTATCTATCTATCTATCTATCTATCTATCTATCTATCTATCTATCTATCTACCTATCTGTCTGTCTGTCTGTCTGTCTGTCTGTCTGCATGTCTGTCTGTCTGTCTATCTATCTATCTATCTATCTATCTATCTATCTATCTATCTATCTATCTATCTATCTATATATATATATATATATATATATATATATATATATATATATATATATATATATATTATATACATATATATATATATACGAATGAGCAGTATTCAGTATTTACAAGTCAGCTCGTTTCGCAATATGGCCGTAGCTTCAGAAACAGATAAAGCAGGTGAATAAATTTACCTGTTACGAAACGTTCAGATGTCGCTCCAGGACCAGGTAAGATAGAGAAAAGAAACGGTACCGTTTGTAAAACAGTAAATATTACGGAAAAACTTCAGATCTACAATTAGCCATGCACACATTATTAGTTTCTAAAGCTTAAATTAAAATAATAATATGAGAGCGTATCCTATTTGTAACTGTAACAATAGAAACAATATTTTTTTGATTGAATTTATTTTTTTTTTGCAAGTTTGACTATGAAACAATCCTTATTAAAATGAGCCATTGAGTCTCATTTTGGAACGGATACGGTTGTGAAAGGGTACTGGGGCGTTTTAGGGTCAAGTAAATGTTGCCAAACAATTGGTTAGCTTGGGGCATTTGGAAGAGAAATGTAATCCAGTCTGGAAACGGTTGAAAATTTAACAGTGTGATTAGGTGGAGATGATTGGCTGATCATAAAAGGTAAAGCTTAAATTAAATGACCAATTCGAGATCGTATTTCGTTATCATAAATAATAAACCTAAATTAAAATACTAATTTGAGAGCGCATCCTTTTTGTAACTGTAACAATAGAGATAATGGATTTTTTGTTATTGAAATTCAATGTTTTACATGCTTGACTATGAAACACTCATTACTAAAATTAGCACCAAATTTGTAAGGTGCGGAATTAAAACGTGTTTCAAACACATCATAAACAGTTGTAGCGGAACATGATTTTCTCCATACAGAAGCTTAGATTACGGAAGGGTCTAAAGTCTACATTGAGAAATAGATGCTTGATCACGAACGTTTAGAAGTTAAGAGCTATTGAATTTTTAATATTATGGTGTTTCCTTGTGTTTAGTATGATAGATAAAATCGCTCGCAAAATCCTGAAAAGGTGACCAACAATTGCTGCTAGACAAAATACAAAATAACCGCCCTAACAGCGGGACGTACTTCTGTATTAACTATATAACAACTTACTAGAGGATATTTAATGTCATCGTCTGCTTCACTCATTCGTATGATTAAACTTTCTTACAAATTGCACAGGGTGATACGTACCTAATAGCTGCTGAACTGTATTGACCATCGAACAGGTAGAGGACTAACGATACGGTATTTAACAGAGACGTTTGTACATTCGGTGAATAACATTAAATAAATTTACAACTGCCTCTACACTGGTCAGGGACATCTGCTATGGAGCAGGATATACGTTATTCATTGATCATGCCTCCGTCATGAACAATCCGATTCTATCTTTGTAGGAGGAGGATTTTTGCTTAATTTGAAGGTAAGTACAGGTTCAACATAAAATAAACCCTCCTTGTTTGTATCATTGTCTATATCACTGTACATCTATGCTCTCGTTCATTTTCTATATCTTTTTTCTCTCTCTCTTTAAAACATTAAAAAATATAAATAGTTGATATCAAGAAAATCGAATATGATTTTGAAGTGACGAGTATGTTGACACGTTATATATATTGAAACGGTAAAAATGTTCGATGGTGTGTGATTTAGTATTGCAGAGAACCTTACGCATGTATAAGCAGGATTCAAGTCTTGTTGGGAAATAATAGTTTGACTGCTGTTAAAACAATATAAAAATATAAATGAGAAAATTGGTTTTTAAAGCAGATTTCATGCAATTATTGTTGAACGAACAAAAATGATATAAATATATCCCCAATAATATTAGACATAAAGTTAACATTTTATCAAATAGATTTAGACGAATACTCTTTCCACTTTAGATTACTCTTGGAGTGCTTGGAGTCCATCTTGGAGTACTCGTTGTATATTTAGTTTGTGTGACATATGAAAGGGCAAACTCTTCAAATAATCCGTTGAACTTAACCGAAATTAACACGAAGAACTGCGCCATTATTCGTTAACGAACATACATTATTATTGTTGTTATGTTTTGCATTATGTGTACTATATTACATATAGACCTACTTTAAAGACCTTCTGCAATACTCTAATTGGTAGAGCGATTTATGCACCTATACAAACATACTGAAATTGGGTAATTTGTCTAATCTTTATATGCCAAGAAATATTTATTTGTGTGTTAACTGTTTGATTTATAATTTTTGTCTCGACTGCATGTCTTTTATACAATCAGATATACGAGACAAATATAAACACTAGTAATTGATTGACTTGAACCGTAAATGAAATCTTATCGTTCATGTCAGGTATCGTAAAGAATTATCTTTTTTATAGGGGTTTGTGAAGAATTATTGTTCTTGTAAGGATTTTTGAAGAATTATCGTTCCTAAAGGGGCTTGTAACGAATTATAATTTTTGTAGAGCTTTGTAATGTATTACGTTAAGAGGCAAATAAATAACGCTTTCTCTTCACGTAAGTTAGGGCTTGTAAAAAATGATCGTTCTTGTAGGGGCTTGTAAGGAATTAACATACTTGTGGGGCTTTGTAAAGAATTATGTCGAAAGGCAAATAAATAACGTTTATTTTCACGTGAGCTACGAGTTGCAAACTAATAACCAAAAGCAAAACATTTTTGTACATCCTCTAGTTTGGACTTTTCATTTGGATCCTCCCCCTCCCACACACATATTTCTTACACTCGCTATCCAGATAGGTCTCTCTTGCCCCCCCCATTTAAATTGTTTTACGTCAAGAGATATTTGTACCCATGCAAACTTAGATTCGTGCCATTGGTAAAACGATACCAAGTTAACAGTTTATATATATATATATATATATATATATATATATATATATATATATATATATATATATATATATATATATATATATATATATATATATATATATATATATATATATATATATATATATATGTTTGTGTGTGTGTCATTTACTTTTATCTTCGAGCAATCTAGTATTGTGACAGAACGGTTGTAATACAATTTATCGAAAGCACAATGCGCACATGTTGGGAAATAAATGGATAAGAATGTCCGATATAATGATATAAACGTTTAAAACGGGCATCGAGATTGATACGCAATGCATTAAAAGAAACAAACAAAGCATGAAAACAATGATATTCACGGCAGACAAACACTGAAACAACACATGGACAAGCACACATACGGTTGAACAGGCCGGCGTGCTGCCGAAAGGTCGTGTTTCGTAATCATTGTTATTTATGTTTTGGACTTCTGGACGAAAATTTCTTTGTTCAATAATTTGTTCTTGTATACGCTAGCTAAGTTATTATCGACGAGGGATTCCATACGTAGGTTTTGAATAGTTTTAACTCCGGATATCAAAAAGCTTTTCAAAAGGATTAAATTTGAAATCGTTGCTACGTAAAGTTCTCGTGGTACTGTGCAACATCATTTACGTTTTTATGGTAGTGTATTTTAACTTTTACATAAGGTTCTCATGGTACTTATTAATATTTATGTAATATTCGCATGCTAGGCACATAAGCACTATGATCATTTACGTAACGCTATCATGATATTTCTTATCGGCGTTGACGTAATGTACTCATTGTGACACTTAACATCATCCACGTTACGTTTTCAAGGAATTGCTTATTGACTTTTACGTAATATGGGCAATATATAACTCATCTCCAGTGCCATTAGACATGCATTTGGAAAAGGTGACCATGCTGCTGAAACGTAGTCTGAAGGACCTTCTACATTATTGCATTTCAGCCGTTGTTTTGTCATCATTGTTCTAAAGTCTGGTACGATTGCTATCTATTAAACGGCGTACCATATGTTTCCGATGACAATAATGACTTTCTAAATGTTTCTAATTGCCAGGTAATGTTTATCAGCTTTATGGCGCTGATTGTCTAAACGTTAATTGTTTTCTGCGCCTAGTCTAAATCAATAGTATAGTCGCTTCTCTACAATAGCTGTCTACTCAGATTATAATGGCATTAACATACACCTATTCATAGACATTCACTGAAATTCGGAAATTTAAGACTGAATCATAGAAGTTATGATCTTGTTTAAATGTTTTTGAACTGATAAAACACGATTGGTTCTTTCGTCTGTTAAGTATCGATATAGAATGAAAGTTCATGCTGAGTTAAATTTATCATAATGAAAAAAGAAGGAAAAAGAACCCAGTTATACAAGATTTTGATTCGTTCTCCGCGAACGTTTAGGATAACAACTAAAACATCAGAAACGTCGATATATTTTGTTTTTTTTATTTTGTTTGGCTTAACAGCACTTACATTGACTATATCAAAAAGGACTTTTCATTCTGATTTATAAAACACAAGTAATAAAATTTTTGTTGTTCTCTATACATTTAACGACATCGACAAAACTATTGCTACTTTCTTGGAACATTCCAGCACTTTTTATTATATATCTCATTTCCCCTTTATCCTCCCATTACCCCTCTTCCCAATGTCTATTCAGCCTGTGACCTAGGTGTCGTAATAAGAAATCATTTTTTATTGAAAAGTCATCGTGCTGTGTATATGTATGTATGTATGTATGTATGTATATATGTATGTATGTATGTATGTATGTATGTATGTATGTATGTATGTATGTATGTATGTATGTATGTATGTATGTATGTATGTATGTATGTATGTATGTATGTATGTATGTATGTATGTATGTATGTATGTATGTATGTATGTATGTATGCATGTGTGTTACAGTCTTGGTGTATATATAAGCCCTGTTCTTCTCTTGGTACACCACTGGAGATACTCCAAATTAAAGCCACAACAGAAGTTGGTAATTACATAAGGATCCAACCAATGCATCAATTCTAGTGAATTTCCGTCACGTAGTTAAGGACAAGATGGACAGAAGGGCAAACGGACATATAAACACAGAACAATATACCCTGTAAAGCAGTGGTACTACATGATGAGTTTTACAATATATCTCATGTTATTACTTTAAATAAAGACGCGATATTTTTTATGGCTCATACAGTATCATGCAACAAAATGTTAAGCATAAATGTCTGATATGGGGTCTAAAGAATATCTGATATGGGGTCTGTATCATGTGTGGTATGGAGTCTATAGTATGTCTGATATGGAGTCTATAGATGTCTGATATGGGTCTATAGCATTTCTGATATGGTGTCTATAGATGTCTGATATGGGGTATATACCATGTCCAATATGGATTCTATAACATGACTAACATGAAGTCTATAGCATGTCTGATACGAGGTCTATATCATGTCTGATATGGAGTCTATAGCATGTCTAACATGGAGTCTATAGCATGTCTGATATGGAGTCTATAGAATGTCTGATATGGAGTCTATAGCATGTCTAACATGGAATCTAAAACATGTCTGATATGAGGTCTATATCATGTCTGATATCGGTTCTATATCACATGTGATATGGAGTCAATAACATGTCTGATATGGAGTTTATAACATGACTAACATGAAGTCTATAACATGTCTGATACGAGGTCTATATCATATTTGGTATGGAGTCTATAGCATGTCTAACATAGTCTATAGCATGTCTGATATGGAGTCTATAGCATGTCTGGTATGGTGTCTATAGATGTCTGATATGGGGTATATACCATGTCCAATATGGAGTCTATATCATGTCTGACATGTAGTCTATAGCATGTCTGATATGGTGTCTATAGATGTCTGATATGGGGTATATACCATGTCAAATATGGATTCTATAACATGACTAACATGAAGTCTATAGCATGTCTGATACGAGGTCTATATCATATCTGGTATGGAGTCTATAGCATGTCTAACATAGTCTATAGCATGTCTGATATGGAATATATAGCATGTCTGATATGGAGTCTATAGAATGTCTAACATGGAATCTATAGCATGTCTGATATGAGGTCTATATCATGTCTGATATCGGTTCTATATCATATGTGATTTGGAGTCAATAACATGTCTGATATGGAGTCTGTAACATGACTAACATGAAGTCTATAACATGTCTGATATGAGGTCTATATCATGTCTGATATGTAGTCTATAGCATGTCTAACATGGAGTCTATAGCATGTTTGATATGGAGTCTATAGCATGTCTAACATGAAGTCTATAGCATGTCTGATATGAGATCTATATCATGTCTGATATGGAGTCTATAGCATGTCTAACATGGAGTCTATAGCATGTCTGATATGAGGTCTATATCATGTCTGATATCGGTTCTATATCATATGTGATATGGAGTCAATAGCATGTCTAATATGGGGTTTATATCATGTCTGATGTGGAGTCTATAGCATGTGTAACATGGAGTCTATAGCATGTCTGATATGAGGTCTATATCATGTCTGATATTGGGTCTATATCATATGCGATATGGAGTCAATAACATGTCTGATATGGGGTATATATCATGTCTGATATGGGGTCTATAACATGTCTGAAATGGGTCTGTGGTATGACTGATATTGGGTCAACATCATATCTGATATTGGGTATATAGTATGTCTGACATGAAACCTATATCACGTTTGATATGGGGTCCATATCATGTTTAATATGAGATCTATATCATGTTTGATATGTGGGGCTATAGCATGTCTGATATGGGGTCAACATCAATTCTGATATGGGGTCTATATAATGTCTGATTTGGGGTTTGTATCATGTCTGATATGGAGTCTATAGCATGTGTAATATGCGATCTATATCATGTTTGATATATGGGGTCTATAGCATGTCTGATATGGGGTCAACATCATATCTGATATGGGGTCTATATACTGTCTGATTTGGTATCCATATCATATCTGACACGAGGTCTATATCATGTCTAAGGTGAGGTCTATATCATGTCTGATATTGAGTCTATATCATGTATGATAAGGGGCATATAACATTATATCAAATTTAAGGGGCCATGCTGGATAATTAGCGGGTATCACCGTTACGTTTCGTTTATTTTATGCAATAAGCGGGGAACATAAAAATGATCTAAATTCAACTAGACAGCTATTGGTTTGTATTTGTACTTTGTTCGATTTGATGACTGATTTATCTAGGAGCCTAGATGATCTTTGTGGGAAAATAGCCATCCGTGTCTTTCTGGGAAAAAGCGTGAATATAGAACTGGTCTATTGACCCTTTAATAGGATTTAAAATATCTAATTTTGACGTCCATCAGACAAAATTATTTTCATTGACATCTTTAAGAACATATTTAAATGTACAAAGGCGTAAGATGCTGGTGTGTGATCCATTTGGTGTTGATATCAGTTTGTTTACTTTTTATGTATACTGATAAAATCATGCATGCACATGCATACACAATGAAAGTTATGAAATCATCATATCGTGCTCTAACACTTGTATGGCATACAATGACACTTATATACTTTATATTGCAACGTCTTTAATCAATAGAACATTATGACATTGTACGATGAACTCTGTTAAAGTTGTGTATGTTAGATATGAAATTTATTAAATTCTTTTCATAATAATGCGTTTCATATGATTCAGTTCTTGTTATATATATATATATATATATATATATATATATATATATATATATATATATATATATATATATATATATATATATATAACTCTTTCAAAATTAAAATCCGAAAAATGTGGTATAAATAAATTAATTATCCGTGACTGTTAAAGTGTTTGCTGTGTAGAAAATCAGTCATTTTATTTAGGGTCTGACGCAATATATAGCAAAGAAGGAACATCTATGTTGAGTTAATCGTAAGATCAAACATGTAGCTGAATCACTCAAACCATTAGTTGTATATACATTGTCATTAATATAGAAATGGACTATACTTTCATATGTGATTAGATAACGATTGACTGAACAATGCTGACTTTTGTCTAATATGAAAATATTATTATAGATTTAAGTACTTTTTTCCGTTTTCATATTATGCAAGCAAATTAACATATACTGAAAATACTCTATACAACAACGGTGATTATGGGACGATAATAGTCGTAGTTGATTAAACGTGAAGTATCATTGAATTTGCATGTCTGAATTTATTATAGCTTGATGATTGAAGACTTCATATATATATATATATATATATATATATATATATATATATATATATATATATATATATATATATATATATATATATATATATATATATACATATACATATTACAGACTTCATATATCACAGACTTCATATATCACATAATTGTCATGTCTTACTGCGAATTGAGCTTGTTCAGAGACTAACTACATTAGTGAATTTGCCTTATTACTTGGAATTAGAACTTGTTTGGAGACTTCATATATCATTACAATTTTATGCCATACTTGCATTTAATAAAATAATGATTATTTGGATGCAAATTTCGTTGTATCTGACTCAGGTACTGACACTATTTATATATCTGCATTAACTATTGTAATAAGTTTAATTGTTTTGTTTCCCTTAATTATAATGCAGTTGTACTCGACTCTTGATTGCTATACATGTATTGCTATTTTTTGGGTTGTAATTTTAGTTGAACTTTTTTTTTCTGATATAAATTCAGAAGTAATTTTGTCTGTAAGGCACATTCTTCACGCTTTTACTCGTAGAAATCGATTAGAATTCCTTCAGCTTCAACCCGACAGTAAATGGATTATAATACGTGTTCTTTTCCTTGTATAAGGAATTGACGTAAACATGAAGGACATGTTTCGAGACGATCCGGATATAGACACAAGAATATGAATATATAACGTCATTCATGTATAATATACTTTTGACGATTTGGATACGTATTGCAGTGCTATCAGATGGGACTGTGTGATAAACTTTAATACAAGTTATAGATTATGGATGAATGTAAATAAAAGCAGGTATAACAAATGATCATTTAATTGTAAATGTCACATACTAACTGTGCGATTGCGACATTTTGACTAAATAAAATGAAAGAGAAATATGATTATAAGGCCTGCATAATGCAACTATTTCCGTCCGTAATAAATAGTGTGATGCACCTAATACATTCTACCTGTATTTCCCAGCAAGTAGGCACATGGCATTCACGAGATCGTTTAATAAGTTGGCAGCATACAGGTAGGAGGTTTTTCTCAGAAAGGTTCCGACCGTCAAAATATAATTTTGGAATACTTTTCCTACATTAGAGTAGAAGGAAAAAATACATCTTGACATTCCAAAGGGTGTAATAAATAAGACAGCTCATACATTGGCACATAAATTTACTTCTGATTGGCAGTAAATGCTCAGAATATTTGAAACCTGTCTTGAATTTATAATTTGCAACGATGCTATGACCATTTTTTTATCGCACATTCAGTTTATTAAACAGCAAATTGCTTCGTGTTAACTCGGTCTGCATCGATACACCTGATGTAAAGCCTTCGACTTAACAGTAGCCAAATGCAAGGTAGCATTGACTTTCTCTTCGAATTGGCGTACGCTGAATGTAATGATATGCTTAGTGGCCTGTTATTGTCCAGTCCACAATAAGATGAGTGAACAACTTTAATACATGTCACATGTTGTAATTGTCCTTGTCGGTTTATAAATAACGGATGTATAGTAGCAAAGACTGCATAGCATACAAAGGAAAATTTAAATAATAATAGCATAAAGAATACAAATCATATGGCGAATAACAAACCTTTCAAGCGCACTGGATCCACCAAGGGATCACGTGTGTCAGGAATTGATTAAAATAGATGCAATAAACTGACGACGAACAGTGCGAAAATAGTAACTAACTAGCCTGAGCGCTTTCGACTCTTAAGGAGTCTTTTTCAAAGGCAAATACAATACATATATAAGACAAACAAATAAACACAAAAAAGTTGTGTTTGTAAACCTCTACATGGCTGTCTCCACATGAGGTGAAACTATAAATATAACCAGCTACAATCGTCAGACATACTAAACCTAATACTTCCGAACAAACCTGTAGTAGCCTACCGGAGACCAAAAATCCTAAAGGACATCCTAGTCAGGGCAAAGCTAACGACAATCGCTAGTCAAAACCAACCTAGTCAATCTGGACCCTGTGGCGATAAAAGATGCAAAACCTGTCAACATATGATAGAGACCAGGACATTCACTAGCACAGTGACTAAAGAAAACCTAAACATACATGGTCCAAACAAAACGTGCAAAACAGAGAATGTGATTTATCTCATCACATGTAAGATCTGTGGCCTTCAGTACGTCGGAGAAACTGAAAAGCTACACAAAAGGATAAACCTTCATAGATCTGATTGGATGACACAAAAGCTGTGCAGAAGTCCGGACGCAGAACACTTCTCCTCCCCTGGCCACATTTTCAGTGATATAACTCTTATCGCTATTGCTAACAAACACAGCTGGAGTTCCGAAACCAGGAAGAAAAAAGAAATCATACTGGATACGCCGCATTAGAACATTGAAACCAAGCGGTCTAAACCAAGAAGACTAGAAAAAGGAAACTGTGCACTAGTAGAATTTAACTTTTTCTAAATCTTCTTGGTATCATTCAATTTTTACTATAAGAACAACTGGTATAGAATCAAATATCCGGGATATAATTTGCGTTACATAAATGTACAACAAAGTAAAAATAGATGTCGCTTTTCGCTTGTAGACTTTTAGGGAATTATAAACAGTTTTCAGAATCCGCAACAAGTCTATACAAGCTGGTTGTATTTATAGTTTTACCTCATGTGGAGACAGCCATGTAGAGGTTTACAAACACAACGTTTTTGTGTTTATTTGTTTGTCTTATATATGTTTTGTATTTGCCTTTGAAAAAGACTCATTAAGAGTCGAAAGCGCTTAGGCTAGTTAGTTACTAGTTTCGCACTGTTCGTCGTCAATTTATTGCACACACACACACACACACACACACACACACACACACACACACACACATATATATATATATATATATATATATATATATATATATATGTATATATATATATATATATATATATATATATATGTATATATATATATATATATATATATATATATATATATATATATATATATATATATATATATATATATATATATATATATATATATATATATATATATACATACAGCGTTAATAAAAAATGCATTGTTTTGATTGCATAAAAATATGAATTAAAAGGGGTAATGATGTATGCATTAACAAATCGAAGCTCAGTAGTCTCTGTTATCTTTGTCTGCCATTTATTCGTTATTCGTTCATTAAGGTAGACGTTAGACGGGTAGGTATTCGTTGTCTCGACTTGAAAAACTGCATGTTCATTAAATAATCAGATTTATGATCCAAAGAAAGCATTGATATTCCTTGAGCTTTAACCTTCAGTGAAATCTTATCAGCCCCCTTGAGGATTGTAAAGAACTGTGAAAAAAGGCAAACAAAAGGATAATCTTTCCCACTTACGCGTTTGGATGTAAAACAGACTGTAAAAGTTTTCTCTCTGTTATTTATTTGTGACGTTGATCTCTCTCTCTCTCTCTCTCTCTCTCTCTCTCTCTCTCTCTCTCTCTCTCTCTCTCTCTCTCTCTCTCTCTCTCTCTCTCTCTCAGAAATAGTTTAGTTTGGCAATAATCTATGCCATATTGCTAGCTTTTTTTCCCAAATATAGTATGATGTTTTTTACTAAGTATGTCTATGGTATATCTGTGTATATAAATTTAGCATTCAAATATACTAGATGTATTTGCGATAAGTGGCAGCAGCAAATATATGAAAGAAACAAAACGGGATGCAAGATTTGACATTTTAAACCCACCTTATGATAGATAGTTTAGAAAGAATGAAAGAAAAAGGAAAGAAAAAATGAAGGAAAGAAAACACCCACAGAATTTATGTAATTGAAGCAAGAGGACTTTAGTACCAATTCACATAAACGATTGCGTATTAATCATTGTATATCTTTGTCATACTTTGGTCAGGTAGAACATATTTGAGGAGAAAGGGGTAATAAACTTAAAATTACAACTTTATTATCAGCCTTATCTTTTTGAAGTATACTCATTTGTGTTACCGAAGCAGTGAAATTAACGCTATTGAGGACCAATTCTTATAAAGTATAGGAAACGTGTTTCGCGACCCTTCTTTGCCAGCACTGATTTCTTATGCAAAGTGTGTCCATTCTTTTATTTGTAAAAAGTGGTGAAAAGCAATGTTTACACGGAATGTCACAATCATTTACATCAATGTTTTCGAATAAAATCTCCATGTAAGTTAATTTGTGCCAAAATGTAGTCCACTCCTGTTTTTAGTTACCTGTATTTATTACTTTTCTTTATGCTATTTCTCAATCATCTAATCGTTTTTTTTTTTCATTTGATTTATTTGCATTACAGAAATGACGAAGATAAAAATGTCGCATGAATACGCACATTGTGAAACATAACGTGGGGATGGGATTAGGAATACGAAAAAGTAAAATTAAATATTGAATAAGCATAAGAAAGAGCAAGGGATTAAATAACTGAAAAAAAATCACGGAATGCACACACGATAGAGCAGGTGTAATCAAAAGGGTAAGATTGTAACAAATAAGATATGCAGACAGAGGGAAATAATGTTTTGAAATTCAACTGAATTATTAAAAATACACCAAATTTAAGGCAAAGTTTTGATGCGCATTAGGTAGAGTCACTAATGTATAGGTACAATTTCTCTTCAGTAGAGAAACAAAGGGAAGATTTTTATCGGACGGTTTTGTTATTATATGGTTTTAGGTCTTATTCGGGACAGACTGGCAATATCTGCGACTAAGTCTGTACCTTGAAACCCGACTAAGACAGACTGAATACCAGCTATCCGTGATTTTAGTGGGGATAATGTTGCCTAACCAAACTTTTTATTCAAATAACATGTGTCATGACTTCTTTGTTCGTTTGTTAACAGCTAGACGTTAGATTGTAATTCGTTGTCTCGGATTCGAAAACCGCATGGCCATTAAAATATCAGATTTATGATCGAAAGAAATCATCGATAATCCTTGAGCTTTCACCTTCATCGAAACCTTATCAGCCCTCTACAAATTGTAATGATCAGTGAGAAGAGGCAAACAAAGCAATAATCTTGGCTTTCTTGTCGGCTAAAAGATGTAAAATAAAGCGTTGACTGTTTCTTCTGTTATCAGTTAATTATGACTTTTAGGGAAAATATATATCTCTCGGTCTAAAAATGGATGTTATATACTAATCAATGCCATTATGCCATTATGACACCATGGTACCCTTGCACATATAGAAATCAAGTCTTACAAATATGACTGTGTGTGATTTGAAGTTTTTACGTAGCTTTAACAATTTTAACATATCTCTACGATGACTGCAGTGTTGCATTGTTTAATGATTTCTAGCAATAGGGCATTATGCCGCAAACATATAGCATGATGTCCCACCAAGTCACATTATTCTGACACCAGGCCGACAAGTCCTAATACTGTTAATACCAATTTTGTGAGTCTTTGGTATTAGGCCGGGTATCCAATACACGACATCCCGCATCCGAGGCGGACGCTTTGAGCACTAGGCCACCTGCTCGGTTCTTTCTAGTATGATGAAGTGGGACTGGAGTTGGGGGAGCGTATGTGTTATTTTACGGTTTTATCGAATGTAACTGAACGTTATTGTTGGCAGTTTGTGAGAGCAGAAAGTACATAAAAGAAGCAGGCTTAGTTTTAGAAATACATAGGATGGAGTGCCTGATGTGAATGTCTGAAACCTTGCACCAGTAAAGAAAGGAAAGACGATAAAGCCATACTTCGTTGCTGGAAGATGCAATCAGTGCTCATTCTCACAATCGATTTTACCTTTATCATTGTATAAGCGTTTGGTTCTATCTATCTATCTATCTATCTATCTATCTATCTATCTATCTATCTATCTATCTATCTATCTATCTATCTATCTATCTCTCTCTCTCTCTCTCTCTCTCTCTCTCTCTCTCTCTCTCTCTCTCTCTCGCAAATCTCCCAGTATCATTTTATTTGCGTCTGTTTATTGCTTTAACGTGCACTTTTTTGTGTTCCATTTCATTGGTTCCTTCATTCCTTGTACTTGACGTTAGACGTAAACCAAATATGGATTGGAAATAATTGATGTTAGACTATTGCATATCATTTGTGGGCTTTTGGGAGTGAGGTATATCCATCCGACAAAATGAGTTCATATTTTCCCATACACATGCAGTAATCTTTTTATTATAGGCCTATACTTTTATTCTACCTAAGGCTTAATTATATAAACAAAAATACACTCAAGAAACAGAGTAACTAAATGTATGCCGTATTCCAAACCAAATACACAGCGCAAATTCATCATTATAAGACAACAGCATTATAAATGCGTACATAACTATGTCAAAGCGTGCTCATTACTGTACCGTCAACAATTCATGCCCGACAACACTCTGGCCGTCATAAACCCTCAAACGACCAATTTTGTCAACCGTCAATACTAGGTCAAACCCCTACGCTGGCTACATTATTTGTGCAACACAGAAGACAAATGGATCCAACATGCCCGCAATGGAGGAGGCGAAAAGACCATTAGATGTATGGATGGCTGGGACTTAGATAACCCCTATATCGTGTATGAGTTTAACGGGTGTTTATTTCATTTTGCAACGGTCCATGGAAGACATCATGTACAAGGCCACTTGTCAGTGGCGCTTGAAGTTAGAAGAGCAGGCATACCATTTGGTGGAAATGTGGGAACACGAATACGATCAGCGATTGAAAACCGATCCCGAGTTTAAGCGCATCGTGGAAAGTTACAAGCTTGTGGACCCTCTGAACCCACGTGATAGTTTGCACGGAGGACGGACAAATGCCACCTGTTTGCTGTACCAAGCTGAAGAGGAGAAAGGAAAATAAATACAAGGCTTGGACGTGTGTCCTTTGTGTCCGTACGTGTGCAAATATTGTCACTTTTTTGCAGGGCACCCGCATTTGCTGACCGAACACATCGACGTCTTCAATATTATACAATACGAATGACTGATCAAGTGCAAAGTATTTCCTCCCACGAACTTGTACCATCCCGTTTTACCACATTATTGCCAAAGACAACATATTTCCCGTGTGTCGTACTTGTGCTAAAACGTGCAACCAAGACTTCCATTGTCTGCACACTCACGAAGAACGCGCCTTGACGGTAACGTGGGTCAGCGTGGAAATATTTAAAGCAATTGACCTGGGATACCAACTGTTAGAAGTGTACGAAATTTACCACTTTTACCAAGACAGAAAAAAAAATATCACAAGGGCTATGAGACTCAAAACGGCATTTTCGCGAACTACGTGAACGCTTTCTTGAAACTGAAACAAGAATCCAGTGGCTATCCTTCTTTGTGCCACACTCCCGAAGAATAAAAGAAATTCAAAGAGAAATACTGGGATCAGGTAGGCATCATTTTAGACCACATCGAGAAAAACGAAGGTGGGCGATCTTTTGCCAAAGTGATGTTGAATTGTTTTTGGGGAAAATGGCACAACAACCGTGTTTTCCCAAGACGGAGTATTTGACTATAAGACCTTACCTTAGGGACATGATATAACCCAGTATAAAAAGGGTCAACTTCCAAGAACGACACTTTATTGCGATGACGAACGCCTAGAAAGATGAATAACTCTAAGCAGATGAAAGAAGAGAAGGAGCATACATCATTGGCGTCTTTCACCACCATCCAGTCACATCAAAGTGCGTCCAAGAAGGAAAAAAGATTCATTAGACCTAAAAGTGTATTTTAGCATTAAAATGATTCAGACAACGACTTCAAGAAAATGTAAGAAGTCAACTTACACCTACACGGAGAAATTTAAAGACTTTGCGCATGACGTTACAGTTGAGGAAGCAGCAAGTTTTTATTACGGACTTATTTGACGCACTGTTAGAGGATCTCAAACGTCAGTGTCAAGTGAAAGATCGAAGTCGTTTGGGCCTATCTATGTATGACTACAGTTTGAACTCTCACTATCTATGTATCACTACAGTTTGAACTCTCACTATCTATGTATCACTACAGTTTGAACTCTTCTGTATGTCTCGGGTTTAGTACACCTGCCCAATTAACTTGTTCCAAATTACTGAGGGCTATTGCTTTGACGATTCAGACGATAAGAGAAAAAATTGACATCACTGATGGAAAGAAACCATTCTTATGTCATACTATGTACCTCCATGGGAAGAAGACAATAACCAGCATTGATCTGCCTGTCGATATGTGTACCTAGCACTATATATATATATATATATATATATATATATATATATATATATATATATATATATATATATATATATATATATATATATATATATATATATATATATATAACAGCAGATTTACAAACGAAAACATGTATATGATGGAAAACATCTACGCGGACAGCACAAGTGATAACTGACCAGATTTAAACAACGTATGTGTCGAATATACAGAAAAATTGAACTTTGTCCTATTTGATTATTTGTTACTTGTTTTGTTTGAGCTTTTTATAAAAATGGACATTAATTGTAGTATGAAAAATGTCATTCTTTAATGAAATGTATATACGTTGTATATGTTATTTTCAAAGGCATGAACTTTAATTTTAAAAAGTAATTTACTAAACCAATGAATTTGTACATAGGTTTGCTCCATGTATGTATTAAATGATTAAATGGATGGTGCTTAGACCATAGCACAGGCCAGAAAGCCCATGTATATAATTGAATATATTTTTTTTACCCATACAATAGACTTTTCTTATTAGAGTCTCTATTCTGTCTCTGAGTCTTTCTTTGGAACATCTTTGTTCTCTTTATTGTGTGCATGGATATGCAATTATTTGTTTATATTTATCAATATGTGTCCTATCAAACATTTGTTCTATAAATACTTTTCACTCTATAAATAATTTTGACCCTATAAATCCCATGATGCTACCCATGTTAAATTCACATTGACCTCCAGGCGCCACTCCCATGTTAAACTCCCACTGTAACCAATTTTGATAGACCCTTTTTATCATTAAGATCCCGTTGACGCTATATTAGTCCAATCCATCGTCTCTTTGTTCAATTCCCCATTCACTCCATGTTAAGTTTCCCCATGTTAAATTCCCTTTGACGCCAAAGTACCCCAATGGATGTTTGTAATGTAGTTTCCATTGACGCCAATCTACCCCCATATGCAACTAGAACATCTGATTTCAGCAGTTAGGGAGCAGCTTGTTGATATGTTCATGTGTGTTTCTGTTCTGGCATTGAATGTTTGGAATCATAATGTGAGATAATATGAACTCTCTTTCAATTGCAATTATCAAAATGACCCTTTGCAATATGATGTTCATTTTATTTTGAGTGCAGTAATTGGATATAATTGAACCTGAGATGTAGTCAAAATTACAGTACAATTTCAAAATATGTAACTAATTTTTAGAACCCATGACACAGCCATCGTAATTCACATCTGAAGAAATAAGAAAATACATCTTGAGGAAATCAGGATGTAAAACTGTAAGTATAATTTTTAATTTTTGCCATTTTTATTACCAGCTAAAGACGACACGTTTATACCTTGTCATTTTCATACTCTTTGTAGGGACACCCACAATTTTGTGATCTGTCTGGTGTCTATTGCTGGCTTAAATCCGAAACATTGTATCCATACTGTTTAAGCAGAATATTAAAACGCAGCTGGTATGTGACAGTCCACGAAACTTCTGCACTAGTTCATTCAGAAACAAATTTAATCAAACAAAACGTAAATCGTTTACTGCATGCGTGTACATGATTTCTTCACAAACCAGTTCCTAATACACGTCCATACAATATAAAGGTGTGCAACATCCTGAAATATTGCACGATAATGGGAATGTAAAGTAACGGAGACAAAATTGAGCATATAATAATTTACGTTAACTATTGTAAATCAAATATAAATTGGGAATACTTGACTTTAGTCTATTGTAAAGCAAACATTGATTGGGAATACATGAAATTAGACTATTGTAAATCAAATATAGTTTGTGAATTCTCGACGTTAGACCACTGTAAATCAAAAATAAATTACAATCAACGGGTTAGTTCGTTCATTTATCCCGCAAAGTAGCCAAGTATCTTGTATATATATATATATATATATATATATATATATATATATATATATATATATATATATATATATATATATATATATATATATATATATATATAATTTATAGCTAACTTTAATAGCAAGGTGAATTTCATATGACATTCAAATGGACAAAGGTTTTGAAAATTTTAATTCAGAGTGACATAGCACAATCTATCAACTTTAAATTGCAGAAAACATTATTGCAATATACAGGCGATGGGTGCCATTTACAGGCAAGGCGATGGTTGCCATTTAGTCGCGGACATGGGTTCGAAACTCGGTAGAATACGAATTTAATTTCTCTAATCTGTATGATAGTATTGGTTTGTATTAAACACTATATATATATATATATATATATATATATATATATATATATATATATATATATATATATATGTGTGTGTGTGTGTGTGTGTGTGGTTTTGAGGCTGTCAGATAACAAGAAATTAAATATAAACATATTACGTGCAACCTACCCAAACGTACAACTAAGGTCTTTTCAAGTCTTTTTGAGTTAACTCGTTGAGCAACGTATTAAATACAGACACATTTGTTTGTTTTTTTCTGTGATTTTACTTCACGTAATATGCATCAAGATGAGCCCTACCTTGCTGCGTAGGAGTATGCGTGTTTTTGTATATATATATATATATATATATATATATATATATATATATATATATATATATATATATATCTATATATATATATATATATATATATATATATATATATATCCTTTAATGCATGCGTACACAGATACATTAATACTTACCTGGTCACAATCATTCCTGTGGTCGTGTCTACAACTTGGGCATATTGCAAATTAAAATGCATCCAAATGAACATCGAAAGTCGTATTTCTTGACACCAGTGACTGAGGGCAAACTATCAAAGTACTCATAATTCATGGCTTACTAAGAATGCACCGCGTTCCTCAGTCTCTAGGAAGGTAAGAAAAACTTTCTCTTGCAATAATTTTTTTTTGCAATTGAAAGTAGTATATATATATATATATATATATATATATATATATATATATATATATATACATATATATATATATATATATATATATATATATATATATATATATATATATATATATATATATATAAATCCACTTATGATATTGATTCCTGTAGAAAAGGACATCGTGACACAATTTTGATAAGCACACACGTTCACCTGCACACACGCCATATATATGATTTTACCCGAAGTGGTACAAAATTACCGTTTCATTGGCTTTCTAGAGCGAAGATCGTTTCATCGTTAAGGTTTAGTTATTTGTTATAATTTAGAGAATTTAAGGATATCATCAATGTGGTTTGTGATGTGTTAAATAATAAAGGCATCCAATATGGTCAATGATGGCTTTCGAGTCTATGAATATATATCTTCACACCTTGGAGGTGTTGAGGTCAAAATAGAGAGTGATCAACAATTATTTCGGCAGAAACGTTAGCTTGTATACTGAGTTTGGTACTGCCTAATTGTCTTAGCGTTGCTCGCAATGTGTTAGGCGGAATATTTAATGGAAGCTCATCTATTTATTTCGTTTAATTTATGTAAAAATGATGATATTTACCTTTTAAAGAAGAATTATTTTCCCTGGAGAACTAAACAACTCGCTTTGGACATAGATATTTGCTGAAATTAATTCCAAATTGGAACAGAATAATACAAATTATGATTCACAGAGAAAATTCTGGACATTTTTGTTTACCTTCTTCTTACGTCATCATCCGCCATTTTGAAACGGGATTGATATTCAGACTACATTAATTATAACTGTTTATTCACAGGATTGATGTGTGTTCACAATTGTAGGACCTATTTTTGTATCTTCTTTGTAAATCGTACCTTTTCACCGTATTTTCTAAGAAAATAAATTATTTTTGTTAAAATTTATAAAGCTTGTTGTCTTCGCTCTTTTCTGTATGTTACTTTAAACGAGCAATGTTACTTACTGTTTAATTTTACTTTAATACATACACACATACACACATACATTGACAATTTATAACATGTTTTAACTTTGTGTACTGTAATTTGACTTCGGTCAAAGTATACGTAACAGTGAATATACTGTTTTGATATTATGGTTCTCTCGCATGAACAACAGCACACACATACACTCACATACACACATACACAGATACATACAAACATACACAGATACATACACACACAGACACACACATACATACACACATACACACATACACACATACACACATGCATACACACACATACACACATACACAGACACATACACACATAGACACAGACACACACATACGTACACACATACACATACAAACACACCCACATACACACATTCGACCAAGATTAGTCCTTTGTACTTCATCTTTTCATGTCAAATGTAATTTTATTATCTATTTATCTTCTAAATGACAGAACACAAGTATTTTTATGACACTAGTGACCTTTAACAAGGTTTTAAGTGACATATAATGGTTGTTTATAACGTGATCACCATCTACGCCAAAGGAAAACAGATCTCTGCATTCGCTGAACTGGCTGCTGTTTCCGTCATAAGGCATTGACTCAGTATATGTCGGTACTAATTTTTACATGTGTATAGCAATTCAGTGAAAAAACGAACACACGGATACTAAATTTTATATTTTACACAAGTTTATATCTTTTCAGTCATAAAACGATCACATGGACACTATATTTTACATATTTATCTCTATTCACTGAAATAACGAATGCACGGGTTTTACATTTTATATGTAGATAGCAATTAGTGAAATTAGGAATACACAGAAGCTAAAATACACAATGTGCATAGTGATTCAGCGAAGTGAATAATAAATTTGATGAATGAGATAGGTTATAAAAAAGTCTCATTATTAGTCGAATTATGCTATCTTTGTCCCGCAAACTCATTATGTTTGTATTTGTTAACTGCAGGTGTGTCGTGTCAGTTATTCAAGACTTCAATGTTAGCATAGTGATAATAATTTTAAAACACATTTTTTATTAATTGTCCTGGAACATCTACGTTAATAGTTGTAACTTTCTGATTTAAGTGTAAGGTAACAATTTGTTATATCTACCGAAATCTAAGTTCCGTTTCCGGCATGTCCTTTTGAGGACTAGTATTTTGTTGACAATTTATAACATAGTTTTAACTTTGTGTACTGTAATTTGACTTCGGTCAAAGTTTACGGTACAATTCTATGATACATGTTGCATGGCAATGTGGCGTCCAAGAAAGTGATTATTATATTAAATTCCGTGGCCTAACCGTTCCATTAAGCTTAGTCCATTGAGCCAGGTAGATAAAAATAATCTGCGGTTACCATCAGCTGGACGAGCTGATTCCGACCCGTGTTCATGAACATTTAAGGACTATGGTTTATTTGTTGACTCGGTTAAACAATGTATCGTAGAGAGTAGCTAAACTCAGTGGGAAACGGGTTAAATACACTTCTTGTTGGAGACGAGCTTGCGGAATGAACAGGCTGCCTTATAAATTATAAATTGGATCCAACTGCAAACTTCATTCAGTTTGCTAAAAATAATCAGTAAGACATACAACATAGACTGGTGCATAATGCTACAGAAGATCAAGGTCTATAATGCTTTTAGTTATGTACGAATATAGTCTGTGTATTACAATTACACCGTTTCGTCCAACAAACACAAGTATCATTTCCATATTGACGAAAATATTTTATCAACGAAATAAAGAAAAGAAAAGATGTTTGCATATAGCTATTTTAGACAACTCTTTTATCTTGGTATAAAAAGATAATGAGATATGCCCATTAATCTATCATAGGAAACGAACGTTACTTTCGTCATGTCAGAACATGTCTTAGCACAGTTAGTAACGTCATATAACATCTTAAATAATGTAAAGTCATTAGCAGCAAATTATAAATACAGTATAACAACTGTCAAAACACTTGAAGTTTGTCAAACGATGTATATAAAACTCGTGTTAATAAGGCACGAAATTTGTAGAACGCTTTGTATAATATAGAATGCCAAAAACTAATTGTGTACGTGACTTGTCTAATGGACCTGACAATACGGTTTTATATGAACTCGGTTCGCACGAGAACATCCACACAACTTGCTAAAAATTCTCGCCTGTTGCAACTACTTTAACTTCCTAAAAGAAATTTAAAATGAAACATAAAACAGTAATCTACATTAGTGTGTACGTAACAGTGTTTTCTTTCAGCAAGTCACGTGTCGGGTCTAACTCGTGTGACTGAAGACCATCTCGTTACATCAATTATAATCTAAAATGCGAGCCATGCTAGCTGTTGTTATGCTCGGACACATTAAAATCTTTGACAATGTTTAAAAGTATGAGAGATTAACTGAATTGAAATAATTATTAAAATGCATCTAACATGATATAATATTAATGATTGATTTAAAAACTTCAAAACTCACTGTAGATACGCAAAAAGAAAACTAAAAAAGAAGAAAAAATAAACTAAGAAGAAGAGACCACCACAGAAATCCCAGCACGACATAGATGGTCCTTAGACGAGATCTTAGCATCATCGTCTGCTAACGGCCTTTCGATGTCATTGAATTCTTTTATTTAATGTTAGTAAGCTTTCATTTTATACACACTTTGGATCCAAAGTACTTCAATATATCCTTTCGTCTGCGTACAAAAAATGTCTGAAACTGGTTATTTTAGAATATCTTGAAAACCGACGAGGCAATAAATAGTTGTGCGATCTTAAAGCTTCACACTTGATACTGTATGAGCACAAGAACTTAGTCTCTAAAAAGAATAAATAGCACTACAAAGATCCCCTGAGAAGAGGAAACCTTACTGTTGATTTAGATATGTATTTATTGGCAATACATTTCGTCTTTATGGGGCACTGTTTGTCGATCCGAAGCCAAGAAATTCGGACTGGTTTGTGAACGCGAGGTATACACACTGCCACCTTTTATCAATAATTACTTTTGAACGTCAAGTTCTCAACAAGTGGGCGATAACGTATTTCCCTCCAACTTGTTATATTCCATACTGTTTTTAAAACAGTATACAATTTCATCTGATTTTATTTCATTTTTTTTTTCATTGTAATACTGTCTGACAAGGAGTGTTAACTTCAACATTTTCGTCAAAGCCGAGCATACCGGCATTAATACAAATATGTGATTATATTCGTGTCAGCGCTTCGGACAACATTGCTAAACAAAAATTGGGCGCTAAATGCGGTCGTATATGAACTGTATCACAACTGATTGAATAGATACTTATATATCAACTGTATTACAAATGATTGAAGAGATAATCAATATCTTATGCTTCGGTAGTTCTTGTTTTAACTACGGTTACAAAATGTAACACTGTCATTATACACAAACCTGCTAGACGTTGAGATGTACCGACTAAAGAAAACACACACGTCACCTAAAGATATGGGATTGTAGCGGGAGAGTAAATTTTCCCAAAGTCAAACTATCGACGTCTTATAAGCGAATTTTCATGCAATGGGAAGAGGATACAGGCTTATTCCTAATATACTTGATTCATTTTGTGAAGGAGGAAGTCATACTTGAGGTACAGGAAACCACACACACATACACATACACACACAATCTATCTATCTATCTATCTATCTATCTATCTATCTATCTATCTATCTATCTATCTATCTATCTCTCTCTCTCTCTCTCTCTCTCTCTCTCTCTCTCTCTCTCTCTATATATATATATATATATATATATATATATATATATATATATATATATATATATATATATACATATATATATATATAAATTTGTATGTATGTGTGTACGTACGTAACTATCTATGGCTGTGTATCTATGTGTGTCCAAAATTTTATAATGAAACTGTAAGTTAGATGCTGTCAATCTTAACCTAGCGCTTATGGAAAATAAAGAATGCAGTGAAAAGACAGACTGAAGAAGGAAAGGACAGACGAAGTGTATCACAAGTTTCCAACATGAAATCGCGAATATAACAACGTGAGCAGTATGCAACACTGAAATCTTAAACAGTTAACTGTTGTTGTTTTTCTGACCACAGCATTTCAAAAAGTTATGAAGGCGAGAAATGTTGTATCAATATAATTGATAACTGCTGGGACCCCTGGGTGGATGACTGGTCTTAAGCGATCGCCATTACCGATCGCGGCCATCTCACCGCTATCCACGTGCTTTCTAGTACCAGGATCGGTTTAGGTAGGTACGTGAGTAAACTTTCTAGGAGCTTCCTGTGTGTCGGTGTTTCCGGTTTTTTTCTCGAGGTCTTCCACTAGTTATACCGGCCTCCATGTACGGCCTGTCTTGTGCTGACTTATTGGCGTCAAGCCCACAACAACAATAATATTTGACTACTCTGTTTGGTTCATTTGTCAGTAGAGTCAGCGCATGGGCGCTGTTCATGTTTCTTTCTTCCAACTTTTCTTATTTAAGTTGTTTAATTTTGTGTTATATCAACCGGCATGACTATCCTTTATCAATTAAATATTATTTATTTTGTTTGACTTTTGATTGTTTCATTCGCTTCTTGTTAGATGTTGACATGTTTTGATTAGAATTGGCTTTTGTGTGTGTTTGGTTCATTTATTCATTCTATTGTATCCATTGCACTTGACATTTGTTTGCCTGGCATGACTGTTGCTTGGTTCGTTTGATGTTATTTTGTTCATTTTACTTTATTTTGTTTCATGTGATAATTATTTTGGTTCATGTGACATTATTTTGTTTCATGAGACATTATTTTGTTTCATGTGACATTATTTTGTTTTATGAGACATTATTTTGTTTCATGTGACATTATTTTGTTTCATGTGACATTAATTTGTTTGATGTGACATTATTTTGTTTCATGTGACATTATTTTGCTTCATTTGACATTATTTTGTTTCATGTGACATTAATTTGTTTCATTTAACATTATTTTGTTTCATGTGACATTATTTTGTTTCATGTGACATTATTTTGCTTCATTTGACATTATTTTGTTTCATGTGACATTAATTTGTTTCATGTGACATTATTTTGTTTCATGTGACATTAATTTGTTTCATGTGACATTATTTTGTTTCCTGTGACTTATAATAGTCATAATCATTTTTGTTATGCGAGTTGGCTTTTTCTATTTACATCATATAGATTTTGTCATTTTCGTGCGCGATTCCTTTCTTTTATTTGATTACATATTTTTCTGAGTTGTAAGTTTATATTTTATAAGCATGCTGGCTTTATTTCATATTACAGATCTCAGGTGCTAATAGTTGTCAGTAAATTGGGAGTTAAGCGACGTTGACTTCGAATTGCCGATCAAAATCCGCAGACTTGTTCATTCATTTCTTCATTCATTCGTTAAACTTTTACGTTGCGAATTTGCGTTTTCAAATCAGTTTGACGTCAGTTAGACTTTGGTTTACGTAAAAATTAAGTTTGCCCATCTGAACGTCCGAGTTTACCTGTATCTCGTTATCTAAAATGGTCAGTTAGACTTTGATGTACATATCAGTACATTAACCCATTTGTAAAGTCTCGAAAACCTGTATATCTTTATTTACACATAAGCCTTATACTTTTTTATTATTTTCATTAATACTTTACAAGTCCCGTTGTAATTGTCTGTAGCCATCGTTTGCCAAGTAATAATCTATGGATATATTTATGTAATTTTGCAAAACTGAAACAGCCATTATACGTCGTTTATCATGCATAACAATTGTCAAACGGACTACTAGAAACAAAGGCATATGTAATACAGAGCGGCTAAGATAAATTTGTAGAAGGTAGTTGACACCTATCTCTAATTACATAGGTTCTATTTTAAAGAATGAAGAAAACAAACACGTAAATAATGTATAACTATTCAACTGTATTATAGAATAAAGAAAACAAACTGTCTTTCTAACGTTACCGGAGAGTGGAGTTATCTATCGTTTCTCGTCCGAGTCGCCAGGGAGTAAAGGAAAAACAAATAATAGTGATGCTGTTTGCGGTTTTGGGGAGGGAAGGTCGGACAACCATCCAAGGATACAAATGTTATAAAATTATAACAATCCCTAAGATTCTCCAGACACGAAAATTAAATTTTATTGATTTGTTTGGGTTCGTGTTCGTTCGCATGGTGGAGTAATATCTGATAGTTCGTGCACCGCATCCTTTCATTTTTATCATTTTTGTCAATCAGATACATTATATACCCGTGCAACACAACACCCTCTAAATAGAGTCATCAACGATAAATAATATCGATATAGGTCCACTGCATTATTCTATGACTTCATACGCCACACACCTTTACAGACCTTATTTCAAGTGAAAAGATCGTTTTATTGAGATAAAAAATAAGTATTGGCCGTCCATGCATATAAAAATAAAATGATTTAAATTGTATTGTAAATTGAAAGTCATTTCAGTAAAATTAAATAATGGATGATATTAATATTCTAACACTAGATGCCAGATACTGGCAACAAGCGAAATAAAATATGCAATGATGATAATAAATTAATATTCTTACAAAAGATGACAGATATTGGTGTCAATATTACTGATAATGCATAAAATTAAGTGACAATAATAGATACGTTGAAGGCTCAAAATATAATTAAATAAATTGTTGTATAATGTCCAATAGTATACCACACCGTGTCCAATAATATACCACACCGTGTCCAATAGTACACCACACCTTGTAAAATATTATACCAAACCATGTACAATAGTACACCACAAAACTTGCAATATTATGCGACCAGGAAAGGCTGCTTTAACATTACTGAAAGCATTAAACTAATCGCTTGGTTCATTTTTTTAAATGTTAGGGACACAATGCTTTTAAAACTTGGAGCCATAAAAATATATGTAATTTTCAAAACGTGACTTAATGGGGCCCTGAGTGGCCGAGTGGTCTAAAGCGGTCTCAGTTACGGATCATTGCCATCTCGCCTCTGTCTGCGTGAGTTTGAGTCTAAGATTCGGCGAGTGTAGATATGAGAGAAAGCTTGTCAGTAGCTTCTCGTGGGTCGGTGGTTCTTTCCGCGGATTTCCCGGTTTCTTCCTCCACCATTAATACTGGCCGCCATGACTAGCCTATCGTGTGTTGAAAAATGGCGTTAAGCCTCAGAACAACAACAACAACACGTGACTTCCATCGGTGCTATCTAGTAAATGGGCTGGGACCAAATAATAATCATTCAGCGTGTCAAGTGCATACCTTTGAAAAGTTTTCTCACAGAAACCAAAAACTTATCTTTAGCATTTAAAATGGAGCTAGATGATGACACAGTGCTTGAATCGGTCATGGTACACTGGGGATGACGCATTTTATGAGCAGTGATGACTCACTGATGGCATAGGAGGCTGCAGCATGGGTCAAGTGGGGGAGGAACATGACCTTTCTGGAAATCATGCTGCAAATAAAACTGAAAGTAAGTCACAAGATTCTGTTCAAAACGCTTAATAAATTACTAGTTTTAGTTTCAGACTGATTCTTCTACTAACTCTCCCGGTCGTGAATGATCCCACCCACCCCCTCCGAAAAAAATCCTGCACCTCCTTCCTTGCAAAAAAACCTGCAGGCGCCATGATTGTAGGTGATACCCATGATTGTGGGTAATACATTCTTCTGAGACGGAGATGATTACAGGTGTGCGTAATTACCTTTATACCGTGGTGGATTTTGTTTCTGGTAGTGTGAATCACGGTCCTTTCTTACTGTACCAATACCTTGGTAGCTTTCGTCAGTAAGGAATATATGTATGTTGCCATTTTACATGGCATAATATTTAAAAGAAGTAACATATATTTTTACCAAACAGTTGTATCTCGACAAAACGAGTTTAGAATATTACAATTGTAGTTTTATTATTTATGATCATTTAATCACGTGTCTTACACGTCACCTATACCAACGTTATTGCCAAATAGGATCTTTTGAAAAATATTTGGGCTAAACCCAAATGTCGGGAAATTGCTTTCTTTAAAAAATGTCATTTTGTTTGCTCATTCAGCGTATTAAATGTTTACTGACTCTCTATAATAAATATCGTGCCCAGGTCTTGCCATCCTACTTACAGTTTTGCAGTCTATTTGAGAAAAACAGAATAGAACTAATCTGGATGCATTTGACATGAGAAAAAATACCCGCAACACGAATAGGACCTATCACATCACTATCATTGTCGATGCTAAAGCATTTCGGTCACTTTTTTGTTTATGAAGTGAGTGATAAGCTGTATGACATGCCATCATTAAAAGTTTAATTGATATTTCAAGATTCAATTTACGCACAAACTTGATGAAATTCTTTGTCATTACAAATGTTTATTTAATAACGTTATTTTATGTTGGAACTGGCAAATGCGTACCCCAAGAGATTTCAAAATGTACCAGTTAGGTCAATTCTTTAGCATCAGCGACATCTATATGGAATGGATTCGTGGATTCGTGCCATTTTGAAGGATAAATATTATTTGGATTTTATATATATACCCAGTCACGCACAAAATATAGACATATTAACCTAGGTAAGTCTTATAGGGATAGAAATGTTTTAACCCTCGTTATTACTATGCTAGCATTTTTCAGTTTTTATTATGCTTGCATTGTTCCATTTTTATTATGTTAGTATTGTTACGTTGTTATCATGCTAGCATTGTTCGACTGTTATTACTCTAGCATTGCTCCGTTTCTATTATGCTGGCATTTCTCCGTTACTATCATGCTAACATTTTTTCGTTGTTGTTATTATGCTAACATTGCTCCGTTGCTAATATGCTGGCATTGATCTGTTTTTTTTTATTGTGTTGTCATTGTTACGTAGTTATTATGCTAATATTGCTTCGTTGCTATCATGCTAGCATTTTTCCGTTGTTATTATGTTGGCATTTCTATGTTGCTATTATGCTAGCATTTCTCCGCTATTATCACGCCAGCAATCTTCCGTTCTTATTGTGTTAGCATAGTTACGTTGTTATTATGCTATCATTGTTCCGTTGTTATAATTCTAGCATTGTTCCGTTGCTATCATGCTAGCATTGTTTCGTTGCTATTATTCTAACATTGTTCCGTTGCTATTATTCTAACATTGTTCCGTTGCTATTATGCTAGCATTGTTCCGTTGTTATTATGCTAGCATTGTTCCGTTGCTATCATGCTAGCATTGTTCATTTGTTATTATTCTAGCATTATTCTATTTTTACTATGTTAGCATTGTTCCTAATTAACCAAATAATTTCATCTTCAATACCACATCAAATACATTTTAGATGACAATATTAGTCTTGTAAATGATTTTAAGTTACTAGGAACATTTGTTCCTTATATGTAGTCTGCCGTTCTATTTGTAATAGCGGCATCGATCATAAACCAACGGGTTTTTTAATTGGAGACAGTTTTCTGCACTAGACATTGTTACGACGTTTTGTTTTAATTTACAATCTGTCATCATGTATTTTTTTTTGAAAACTTTATTAATAATGACAAACACGTTAAATTTCTCAATAGAGCGTAACTTGGGACAAATATATACCGCACGATACGGAGAAATACTCATTTTATTACCATTGATATATGTGAAGAGATGTCATTCTAAAAACTTTGTGGGCATGAGCTTTACATTTCAAATATTAGATACAACGAGAGAGGTACATAAAAATGGCCTTTGGTCACCTTCAATTTCACTAGAGTACTTTTGGCCGTATTCATAAACCTTGAAAGCCATTGGCCCCTTTGTTCTGGCAAAACAATAAAGCATTATATGAGAGATCCATTTGTTATTGGAAACGGTTCACAAGTACCATCATGGAGTTGTGCTAAAGGAATGACCTTACAGTGACCGCAGCGAATACGAACGCCACATTTATCACCTTTTTGACAAACTCCTATCGTTATCTAAATCTTAAACAAAATATTTTAACATACAAAGGTGTATGACACTTATGTACGTGATATTTAGTGTGTATATCCTTCCATATCTTGTATGTGATCTGAAAATAAAATAGACGTATATAATGATTCATACACTTTACTCAGACATACAATTAGAAGCACAAGTAGAACCAAGTCCTGCGAGTCAGAAATTTGTCCAGGTGAAAAGGACTGTTGGATATTAACTTAAAAATGTTGTCTGTCTGTATCACTCTATCTGTCAGTTTGTCTCACTCTGGGGGGTCTTATATTTGACTATATTGAAAACACTTACGTCTGTCTGTCTGTCTGTCTGTCCGTCCGTCCGTCCGTCTATCCGTCTGTATGTATGTATGTATGTATGTATGTATGTATGTATGTATGTATGTATGTATGTATGTATGTATGTATGTATGTATGTATGTATGTATGTATGTATGTATGTATGTATGTATGTATGTATGTATGTATGTATGTATGTATGTATGTATGTATGTCTCCATGTTACCATATAGGTAATTTGGCATATGCTTTCGTACGCGGCTGGGGGATACTATCATATAAATCTATAAAATTTCCTCCTCATATTACCCTAGCTACAGCAAGCATAACTGTTACATTGGAATATCATTAAGTTGTTTCGGAGATATTCTTGCTAAAATTAGCTTTCCGCAAGTATTGTAAAGGTTTTGGAGACAATATGTTGATCTCAAATGTGTAACAATAATTTTACACCTGCCGTTAGTCTTCTGATACCAGCGTGTAATTAGATAAGCAGGTAATAAGCAAGGGTTATATATATATATATATATATATATATATATATATATATATATATATATATATATATATATATATATATATATATATATATATATATATATATATACACACGTGTTAAAAGCTTTGTAAGATAGACAAGAACAAAAGGCTTAGTGGCATATACATGAACTAATGGCTTAGTGAGACATACATGTGTACGAGGCTTGGTGACATAGACAAGAAATATATTTGGTAACATAGACATAAGCTAAAGTCTTAGTGACATAGACATAAAATAAAGGCTTAGCGTCATGTGTTGAATTTTAAAGAAGTACTGAATGTTTAAGTTGGGTAAATTATGATTTAAATTTTGTCATAGTCAAACCAGAAAAGTCTTTGAGAAAGGTTACTTTGATACTTCCCTTATTTCAACTCTGCAACATACAAGAGCTTACGTTTAAGGATCGGTGGAATTGACCCAGTCATCCTAACGGTATCTTGGCAGAGAGTAGTTTAGAACTACTGACCCTTTCTGATTTTTAAGGACCGCGTGGCAAATAATTGATCTTCAAAGGAAAGTGGATTGCATCGTATTACAGGCTGTCAAAATATGTTGAAATACATGCATATTTTGGGGGAAATTTAGGAACACTTTCGATTGGTCAGTTAAAATTCAGGTCTTTATTTTGGAAGTTATGGGAGTAAATTTACTAACCTTAGTCAAAGTTCTTTGGTTAGAAATTTCCCTTCAGAGAAAGCAAGTTGGTTCCGTGGTAAACCTAAAAGAATAGTATTGTCCTTCGTTAACAAGTAAAGAGGCCAGATAGATACCGTGAAAGGAAAGGACAAGCTATAGTGTATGGACGCACGATTGTGTGGAAAAGAAACAGCAATAAGAGAACAGCTTTCTCTATCCCTCCTCGGATACTCGATGAGAACAGTCCTAGAGGGAAATCCGAAAATAGAGAGTTCGGAATAGAAGGGTCATAGAAAGAACCGAGCATACATTCTAGACGTGGAATACACAAAGTCAATAGAAGAACTACGCTAGGTCATGCTAACCAGGCTTGGACATTATATTCTTTTCATCACTCGTTACTATGATGAACGAATCCCTAAACTGAACACTGCTATTAAATTCCACTAATATAAACCTGTTGGATTGAAATTGTAGATTTAGTTTATGTTTTAATTAATTAAAATTTATTTAATTTTTATTATTAAGGAGGCTCGTATTTGTTTATTTCTTCTCAACAATCTCGCTCAGGTCTATGTCAATGTTCTATCTATCCACTCACACTGGGCAATAATATCAACGGAGGTCATCCTCTCGATAACGATCGCCAAATCAATTAAAGAGGGGAAACAACGCGACACCGCGTTTACACTTAGTGGCACTGACATGAGCTAAAGGCTTAGTGGCACATACATGAGTAAAAGGTTTAGTTACATAGAAATGAGCAAAATGGGTCGTGACATAAACATGAGATTGTGAAAGAGACAAGGGGAATAAACTTAGTGACACTGATATGAGGAAAAGTCTTAGTGACACAGACATTAGCAAAGTCTTAGTGACGTAGACATGAGCAAAAGGCTTAGTGGCACAGACATGAGGAAAAGGCTTAGTGACACAGACATGAGGAAAAGGCTTAGTGACACAGACATGAGCAAAAGGCTTAATGCTACAGACATGAGGAAAAGGCTTAGTGACACAGACATGAGGAAAAGGCTTCGTGACATATACATATGCAAAAGGCTTAGTGCCAGAGACATGAATAAAAGATTTTAGTAGATGGAGAGTTGGCAAGGTATACTACAATGTGCGTATTCTCGCCGTCGAGTATCATACAGTGGTACAGCGGGTGACTTGGCATGTTCAGGTTGTATTATAATCGAGGTTTTGTATATTTTTACACACCCAGGTTTGATGCCTATTCCCCACATGTCTTTGTCTTTATATCACGTGCACGGGCAATGGCCGCCTCAACTCAACCTATTTCAACTATGTTTTCAACTAACTCCGTTGGAAGGCCAAATGACACTCTCGCACAATAGTAACAGTAGGTAGCGATTTTCGATTTCTCCACCACCAAACGCATGACCAACCAAATGCTGATATATTCACAATGTTTTCCAAATGGAGGACTACACCGTCGTATTTATGGAAACCCAACGTAAATTTATAATATCACACTACTTAAACAACACATTCCAATGAAGACACACGCATCCGTTCGAGACATAGATATCTTGTCTGTAGGAAAGAGTACCTTTAAGCCTGTATTATTACAGACAACTTACTACGGCAACATTGCGTCGGAAACCGAAGTCATGGACTGTTTTCTAGCGGTCCGTCCCGACTAACTTAAAACCTAATTGTAGTTTGTGTCAGATAGTTTCGTCAAAGAAATGTACCCGCTCTATCTATCGTCAGAGGAGTTGTAAAAGCAAGTCTTTCCAATTTTCTCTCCCTTGCAGCCATCAAACGTTTGCTGAGCGCTCTGCATGTCTGTGTTGATTATACGGCCACCATCGTTATACATAGATACTACTGCGGCTATTTTGCAAAAGGATGCATACATATTCCAGGAACGTAGATCGAGAGACCCAAAATACAGCCACCCCAGCGTAGAATTTAGTCTGCAATTTTGACACAACCAGCATTCCAACTACTGAACAATTTCAGTTGCTGCCAAGTGTTCCTGGAATTCTGCACGCAGATTGACTTGTTTTCAACGCAACGGATACCAACAAAAGACTTCTCAGATTGCATAAACCGCAACGCTACGGTACAACGTCTAAAAAACGCACACGTGTTTGCGCTCAGAGATATCTCAAAAGGAGATCTATCACTTTTCCACATAACTTAATATCACCCTAGGCGTATTATATTTTCGATAAGGAGTATATCAAGTGCATAATTTGCATGAAGGGTTATTTAGTTACATTAAATTTACTTTGATCTTTCAATTGGAGGTGCTCGATTTATCTTACATCAAGCTACCTATCGCACTCCTTTGTGCTCAATTAATCATCAGTTCCCGTCGTACTTGTAAGATTCACTTGCCGGGTAGAGCATGACATTGGTGGGAACAATGTTTCAAACAGCACGGAGGAAGTTTACGGGATTCACTGTTCACTGTATTTAACAGATAAGTAAGTCACACATCTATTGGTAATATTTCAAATCTTTTAAGATATCAAAAGCTACTGATGACATGTAGAATGAATGAATTCGATGCCGTACCCCTATATTTTCATCCTAAGCTCTGTTTGTGTGTGTGTGTTTTTGTGTGTGTGTGTGTGGTTTTGGATTGTTAACGTAGTCTTAAAAAATTGTTTAGTCATAGCGCTATGATGTCTGCAGTGTGGAAACTTATAGTGATGATACTAACACGTAGCATCATGTCCCACCCAATCAATTTATCCTGACACCAAGCCAACCAGTCCTATCACTAACCTCGTAATGCTGAGCGTCTAGCGAGGTAGCTGTTAATATCATTTTTAAAAGTCTTTGTTATGACTTGGCCGAAGATGGAACCCGCGACCTTCCGTATCCGAGGAGGACACTAACCACCAGGCCATTGGAGCGATCTCTCTGGTTTTGTGATTGATAGAAAAACCAATAATGTGTATATTTGTATTTCATTATTTGTATTTCATTATTTGTTGGATTATTAACCTATGTAATGTCTTTCCTTTAGTTAATATTTTAAGGAGTAGAAGTCGGGTAAGTTGAGGTGAGGGTGGGTGGGGTGGGGTGGGGTGTCAGCGATAGGTAGAATTAAAAAGAAAAATGCACACTAAATTAGGATCGATGGATTATATAAAAAATAAATATGAACGCATATCGTAATAATACAAGCAAATATTCTGGTGTATACTGAAATTATATACAGTAGAAAAAAATGGGAAATATTCTAGTAAAAATTGTCATTACAAATTCTTTTGTTTTCGTTAAATATGAAGTCGATTTAGGAAACTTTGTTTCATAGGTTTTTGTGGGTCTATATGCAACTATTTCTTATCATGTTGGATAAGCCTTTGGTGTTCAATGCAGATACAGACGGTAGCGTAATTGTTGGTGTGTGACCGATCCCGTATTCATAAAATATCGTTACTAACCAAAAATATTTTTCCTCAAAGAAATGATTTTTGGAAGAATTTGAGAAGTGGTTCGAATTTCAAACTATGACATGTTCTTATTAACGAGGAAATAATATCAATGTATTTAACAATATATTCTAGACCTATACTAACTGTATCAATCATATATTCAACCCTGATGTGATTTTTTTTTTTATATCAGTCACTACATTTTGGCAGTTAATTCTTATCTCAAGAGATTATCGTTTTCGGTTCTCGATCTAAATTGGCAGCCTTCATAAATAGGCAGTGACTAGAAACAATAATGTTATAATCTGCACAGATCGTTTGATTTCCTGTTTCAAATCACATGAGTCAATTGCATTGTTAACAGGATATAAGTTTTATGGAAAAGATTAAAATACGAATTCAAGCCTATTGCAGTAAACCCCTCAACCACATCTACGAGTGGCCTAGTGGTCTAAAGCGCTGTCCGTTACGGATCACTGATATCTCACCTCTGTCTGCGTGAGTTCGAGTCTAGGATTCGGCGAATGTGGAAATGTGAGAAAGCTTGCCAGTAGCTTCTCGTGGGTCGGTGGTTCTTTCCGGTGATTTCCCGGTTTCTTCCTCCACCATTAATACTGGCCGCCATGAATAGCCTATCGTGTGCTGAAAAATGGCGTTAAGCCCAACAACAACAACAACAACGAACCAAACATGTAGTAAATAGAATAATACAAAGATGGAAAAAAAGCAGGCAGAAATCTTGCCACGTTTGCTTCATGCTAATTTTGGTACACGTTCTTACCAGAATGGCATCTCTATTTGTGCGTTAATGTTTATAGCCAAGTTATCAGGAACATTCTATGCTTTATTGGCATAAATAACTATGTTATTTTTTCTTACAGACGCCAGATGTATAATGAGATGTAATTAATTATAGTAATTAATCTTCATGAATTATTCTTTACCGAAACTCAGATCAGGTAGATTGGGGATGAAACATCAAATGAGGACATAAGCAAAATATGAAAGATATTCTGAAATGTTAACTCTTAAAAAAAAACCTGATCGCCCACCAACTCTGATCACTTTAAAGGAAGGGGTTCGATTTATTTCAAATTTGAGTTTATATTTCAGTTACTTTCCTAAAAAAAATTGATGATATGGCGATCGTGTTTTATGTTTAACCTTAGATTCTTGAAATGAGAGCTATATTTTTTTCCAATAAGCAACGTATTCAAATGATTGTTATCAATCTTCAATGAGTATTGTACTTTAAGATGTAGGATAGGTTTTTGGAATTGCACAACCTATTTGATATCAAACTGGGACTAAGGCAACTTGTACTGTATATTCCATTCTTTACGGTCACTGTATTTAGTAATAGAAATGAGCACAAACAACACTGGAAACATTCTTTGACTTGACTTATTCCATGTCGTTTGCTCAAGAACACAGATCATTTTTTATTTGTCACCTCCGGTGTTCATTTCTTCCAAATATATTTTATTGATGGTAAATTTAAAAGACCAGTAAATCACGAAATACATTAATTTTAATTCTATTTTTGTTCTACGAGGAAAATTTTAATTTTACGTATTCGAATGATCTTTCTTTTTGTGTAAATGATATCAAGTTAAGTTGCGTCTCAACTATTTTAAAGGCCAACGCAAAGCATTAATGTTGTAATAAATATATGCTCTAGGTATAAACAATACGGAAAAAATCAAAGTTAAGCTTCATATCATTTAAAATATTTGCTTAATGAAATGCTGTCAGACAACATTGAAAACATTGTCTAATAGGTAATTTGATAGGAAAGAATGTATGCACTTACTTAAAACCATTCATTAAAAGGTTATTTTGAGACTAAGAGAGTAATGATTACGATTTACTTTCTTCATTTTATGTCATTGCGATACACGTTCTTCACAAAGAGGTTCCGATTGCTTTCCTGGCGACACAACTGTACAAATAGTAGTCAAACAACAAAAGGTTCGAGAAGCACATTTGACCGCCTTTATAGTACGAAGCTTTATCATTACTTTTCTAGGCAGAGATTCCTGTAATAAATATTTGTAAATAATTAAAAAAGATGCGTATAACGTGTAATGTTTGGTCATTAAACAATGCTAGAAAAATTGAAAACTACTGGTACATTTATTGTAGTAGGCAAAAATTAATTTTAAGGCATATAGCCATATAAAAGTTTAAGGCCCAGATTCGCTTGATTTTATTTTACCCAACAATTAGAGCAAGTAGAATTTTAGACATATTTTGTACTTAAAGAAATAAACAACTTCCCAATTCTCATTTATTTTCTTTATCTCTTTTTCTTTTTTTAACAAATCCACAAAAATAAATAAATAAATAAATAAATAAATAAATAAATAAATAAATAGACATACGCAGAAAAGAATAAAATAGAAACCGAGAAGGTAAATCAGACATACTAGATAGACAGACAGACACAGAGACAGTCGGACGGACGGACAGTTGGATATATAGATAGATAGGTAGATAAATAGATAGTCAGCACTGATATGGCAGTGACCTGTTGAGGTGTTGGTATGTATGCGATATAAGTGGTTTTCTTCATGGACAAAACTTGTTACAGACTGTAAGCAGTTTTGCTACAATCAAAGTACTAAATTACTATCGGAAATCAATCATATTAGCAACATATTATGTTTGCAGTCTTGCTGAAACTACAAGGAAAGAACTGCATATACGTCATCTGCAGTGTTCTCGTAAACACACCAATGTCTATGCACATTTTCTCTACTCTGTGTATGTATTTTAACACAGATCTAGCACTGTGGCATCATGCTGCAGACATGTAGCATAATGTCACACCCAGTCATATTATCCTGACACCAGACTGGCCAGTCCTAAAATTAACTTCCTTTTGCTGCGCGTCAAGCGAGGCTACTGTCAGTATCATTTTCATAAGTCGTTATTATGATTAGGCTATTTTTCTCACTAAACACTTCAGTTTCCATTGCATGTTGTTCTAGATATCACATGTCTCACATGTCAGATTTTGACAAAAATAAATATTTTTTTTACATACTATTCATTTTCGCTAGGCTAATCACGCGCTAAGATCAGTCTTGCATCCGTTGTGTTGGACAAAATGGGGAAGGGGTCAAACGCGATGGATTTAAATTTGTGGGTTTGAGAAACAAACACCCTGCCACGTATGATAAGGCATTTGTGCGAACAATGTCAGATGAAAAAAGATGTGCCCGTACATTCATATGTTTCTTTGATTTGGGACCTCACTCTGCCGATAAATATACAGAGGTGAGACACCTGTATTCACAACTCTGCATTTCACAGGAGAATTGTCATTAGACAAACAAATCAAGGTTGGTGTACAAAGTTTGCCAAAGTATTCAATATTGGAAGAAAATTTCAATTGTGGAAATTATTGGGTATATCTAACTTATATTGTAAGATTATATTTGATATAGTGTTAATATTTGTTTCAGTTGTTACATAGATGCCTCAGTTAGAATGGGCGTGTTTCTCGATAATAAATATTTTGCCGTTTTACTTGAGGAAAAATATGAAACAGGATATTACAAAGTTGTTTTGTTACGTTCTATGGATTGTAAGGTACAAGCTTCGAAATAAAATGAATCAGACTTTATTTGAAAAGTTTCAAACATTCCGGAGTAATCATAAAATCATTTATTATCCAAGTTCTCTACATTGGTTACAGCAAATTTGTTGCATTCCAAAGGAACGTTGAAGCTAACTAGAATTTAAGAACGCACAACATCACAAAGAAGTGACACTGCCCTTTGTGCAAGTCTAAGCTGTAAATGCGCATATTCAATATGTTGGCTGATAAAGGGATTGCGGATTATTTTACAGGTGGAATTTAGGGAAGTGTTTCATTGTTTGATTCATTCATTCATTCACTCGTTAGTTTTTCAATCCTTTACTTTCAACGAATATTATGATACAAGGATAGCGACGAGGAACTCAACGTTGATGTGACTTTTTTTCCTTAAATTCATTTTATTCAGGTTTACATCACAAAGGCTGAAAGTTTCCTATTTATAAGGATGTATCCATTGCCAACATTTCAGATTTGAAACCATCCATGGTTTGACCACAAAGTTCATTGATTTGCTTTCATTTTCTTGCCCAATCGGAATGTGCATATCCACTATAAGAAACAACTAGGAAAACAAACAACAAAACAAATTTTGAAATTATGCGAAGCCTGTTTAATTAGAGATGTTTCGGGATTACTTCATCTTAATCATGGAATTTTGCGTAATTTGATCCAAACATTCCGAATATCAACTCATAGTTTAGCAAACATTTTCATGATAGACACGTGTGTATGTGTTTAAAAAATGTAGCGCTAAATGAAATTCGTACAGTAGATAGAATTTTAAACAGTAATTTGATATTGTATTGAATTATTCAAATATTCTCATAAGATAAAAATTGAAGGATATAATCTTGTCTCAGTAACTGACCTAAAATATGAAATACATTATTATTCATCATTTATCTACACAATCTTTTATCACTGAGCACGAAAAAAAAAAAAAGAAAACATCATAGCAAAAATATTTGCGGCGTTTGAATAAAATCATGATATGTGGTATAGAATCTTCCTTCAACAACATGTCCACTTATGTCTTTGAAAGTACTACATTAAGATTAATTTGCATGCTGTACAACTCAATTAAGATTGTTGATGTGCTCTTTATAAATTCCAAACGAAGCTTTACCAGATCATTCTGCGCTACTTAATTAAATTGTAGTTAAAACGGATATTTAAATAATATGTTTGCGTAGTAACCAAATTCGTCATGAGATGCTGTTATGACAAACAGAAACCAGAAGATACTTCAGTGTGGCATGCATAGATTTAATGTTACTGCTTTAGAGAAGTTCTATCGATCGGAGAAAGCCAATTAAGATAAATGTTGAATGTACCACATGTATATTCCCAGATTGCATTTAGGATTCTAGAACAGCAGGATTTTATTAAATGACACAATTAGGACTTAAATAATGTATAATCAAGTATATTTCGTTTTTGACTAGAAAGTGTTTCTTGCCATTCCAACACATGTTTGTAAGGAAGTGAGATATAATATTGCAATACAGACTAATTCTGTGAATGTGATAAAAGATTTTATAATATTCATGTTTTCTTTTGACTCCTCAGGCAAATTAGAGATGCCAGCTGATCACATGGTAACGCATGCAACACCGTCCTCAACAGAGGCGTTGGAGACATACCGAATTAAAGACTTCAGGCGGCAGACTCTTTCCGTCATTCACGAAAATGGAAGTGAGCCTACTTCCCCGGCTTTATTGACATGTAATTCCGGATCAACTCAAGAAAGTACAATATTTGATTTTAATAATACAGACACGGATGAAAAGGATGATTTGAAAATTACCGGTAGCCCATCAAATGACTTATCACGGCTTAAAGCTACCGCCTCAAAATTAAACCTTAGGACACGACGCTCCAGTTATATGTTATGGAGAGACAGATACATCGGATCGAACTCTCAGGTTGTAAAGCCGACCTTTTGTGATACGTCGGATGGTCCTTTGAACAATACAAAAGATTCGTGGACTCAGGAGAGAACGGAAAAAATAAATAACGCACTGGAATGGCTCAGAAAGGAATTGGTAAGAAAGACATAGGTTTTTGTGCGATGTTTATTTTGGTAATGATTTTTTTATTGTCTTCAATAAATTTTATTTAATTGTTTAAAGTACATTTTCCTAACCATATTTCAATAGGAAGATTTAGTAATACTCTCAATACATGGTCTGCTTTTTAATGCGCGCTGTGGTCGGATTGGATAGGTACTAAGTTTGCTTTTTGATGCGCCGCATGGTCGGATTGTATGGGTACCAGGTCTGCGTTATTGATGCATTCCATGATCGGGTTGCACAAGTACTACAACATCATTCCAAGTCTACCTTTACATTCATTCCATCCAAAGAATCACACTCTTTTTCTCAGAATAATGAACGTCTTTTGACTTTCAATATGACAAGTGACGAATTCCAATATTGCAATCACTTCTTGCCATATTATTAAATGTATGTACTCATAATTAAATAAATCCGCTTTGAAATTACGCAAACGTAAATGATAATATCAATAATAACAACAGTACATGGATCAAGTATATAGAACATTGACGATGCCAAAGATTTGTTTAGTAGTACCGTTATGAACATTACAAAGGACAAACACATGCTATTGTAGCTATTGAATGATCAGGGTATACACGTGCTATTGTAGCTATGGAATAATCAGGACATACACATGCTAGTGTAGCTATTGAATAATCAAGACATACACATGCTAGTATAGCTATTGAATAATCAAGACATACACATGCTAGTGTAGCTATTGAATAATCAAGACATACACATGCTAGTGTAGCTATTGAATAATCAAGGCATACACATGCTAGTGTAGCTATTGAATAATCAAGACATACACATGCTAGTGTAGCTATTGAATAATCAGGGCATACACATGCTAGTGTAGCTATTGAATAATCAAGACATACACATGCTAGTGTAGCTATTGAATAATCAAGACATACACATGCTAGTGTAGCTATTGAATAATCAAGACATACACATGCTATTGTAGCTATTGAATAATCAGGGCATACACATGCTAGTGTAGCTGCTGAATACAATGACATACATGAATACACTCTACACCTGCTATTGTAAGTATTGAATAAACAGGACATACACATGCTATTGTAAGTATTGAATATACAGGACATACACATGCTTTTGTCGCTAATGAATACACTAGACACACGCATGCTTTTGTAGCTATTGAATAATCAGGACTTACACGTGCTGTAATAGTTTTGTTTTTATACATTGGACACATGCATTGCAGCTCTTCAAAACACGGAACTTACGAACATGCTATTGCAACTATTGAATATAGTGGACATACACACGTGCTGCTTTAGCTTTCAAATACACAAAAGATACACTAATTATTGTACCTATTGAATACACTGGAAATACTCATGATATGGTACCTATCGAATACACTGGAAATACACATGCTATTGTACCTATTGAATACACTGGAAATACACATGCTATTGTACCTATTGAATACACTGGAAATACACATATTATTGTACCTATTGAATACACTGGAAATACTCATGATATGGTACCTATCGAATACACTGGAAATACACATATTATTGTACCTATTGAATACACTGGAAATACACATATTATTGTACCTATTGAATACACTGGAAATACACATATTATTGTACCTATTGAATACACTGGAAATACTCATGATATGGTACCTATCGAATACACTGGAAATACACATATTATTGTACCTATTGAATACACTGGAAATACTCATGATAGGGTACCTATCGAATACATTGGAAATACACATGATATTGTAACTATCGAATACACTGGAAATACACATGCTATTGTACCTATTGAATACACTGGAAATACACATGCTGTTGTAACTATTGAATACACTGGAGATACACATCGTATTGTAACTATTGAATACACAGTACATATACTCCAGCTTTTAAATATACAGGAGATGCACATATTGTGTCAACCGAATACACTAGACACACTCACACATATTATTATATCTATTGAATACACTGGACACACACATGGTATCATATATATTGAGTACACATAAGGTACTGTAGATATGAAATACATTGGACAAACATATGCTATTGTAGCTATTGAATCTACTAGACACATTTTCTAATGTAGCTATTGAAACTATTAGGAGCAAGTTAAATTATTTGAGATAGAGACGTTATCTAATTCAAGTAACGCATTCCCTAGGGAAGCATCTTACGTAAGGTGCATCAGTCAATAAATCAGTGAATGAAAATCGATACATTTTGTTGATATCTCAATTTGATTATTTAGATACGATGAAACCCAACTTTTAAATGCTTGTGTGAAAATCTGAGAAATGACAGCTAGGGTGCGTTGAAGACCTGGAACGTCATTTTACATATAGCCACGACAGTCCTACTGACAGCACACGGGCGACATCACGATTCTAAAGAGATACATTCTGTTACAAGTGAGATTATTGCATTGAAGACACTTTTATTTACTTCACTTATGGCACTCATGGTCAAGGCGATGTGTAATTGTAACAGACAGTGTAGATAGTATCTTACCTGATAGTCCATCAGTATGCTGTTCATGTGTCACGTTGATTCTTGACAACCGTGTTACTGTTTATCAGTGTGTGCATCAAAAATCAATTTTCGTCATCAATTTATGGAATATAGGAGTTCAACCGTTATGAGTATAGTCAGACAAATACTTAATTATGAAAAATAAATAAATAAATAAATAAATAAATAAATAAATAAATAAATAAATAAATAAATAAATAGATAGATAGATAAATAAATAAATAAATAAACTAATGCCAACTCAGTCATTATAATACATTAAATCGTTTGTAAAATATAAGTAGATTATAAATAGGAAAAAGGATATTTATAGCCGTGTTTCAACAATACTTACGTTGAATATGCAGATTTACATTAATAGTCCAGGCATAAGTAATTTGACAATGAAGTCATTACATCTTATCCAAAACAGGATATTAGTTTATAGATACATGGAAAGGATCCGCCATAATCTTGATTAAAGGCTACTCATATATAGAAAATCATTTTCAAAATGGAATTAACATTAATGAAAAGAAACACAAAACAATTCTAAAGCAAGTATAAAAACATGATTGCTTATTTACTTAGAAGTACAGATGGATAAAGCCAATTGCCTGCACATAAAAATTGTGCAAATTTTGCGTGAAAAACTGGACTCTAATGGCTACATGCAAAAAAATTATCAGCACTTCTAAGCCCAATTTCCTTATGAAAGACATTTCCTAAGCCGGTACTTTCCATTTGGTCTGCTATAGACGTGTTTGGGTATTAGTTGCTATGCTCTCTTGGAATTAGTCACAGATACAATACAATTTCAATACTTTTTTTCACGTGCAAAGAATTGCTGAAAAGTTATTTTACAAATATACATGACAGTCCAGTTACAAAGTTTTTTTACATATAGCCTTTACAGTCCAGCTATGACCGCTCCATTGGCGTAGAGGTTAAAATGTCGAATCCCGGCTGAGTCATAGAGTTATAAAAATGGTACTAACAGTTTACTTCTCTTGGATCACTGCATCAAGACGCTAGTGTTAGGCCTGGTGTCAGGATAATGTGAGTGGTTGGGACATCATGCTACATATCTGCGGCATGATTCCCCAATGCGAGGCATCAAAATAAAATACCACACTGCAGACATCGTGAAGTTATATAATACTGAAACATTGTTAAATATAAGGATAAATTTTTAAAATTAAAATCCAAATCACACGCACACACACATACACACACACACACACGCGCGCTCATGCACACACATATTGAAAAGGAACACATTGTTAGGTCGATCTTTGTTTGTTAGAGTTAATTATGGTAGAACACACTTCGTCGTATGCATGTACCTTTAACGATATTTATGGGAAATTGTCGCATCTTACAGGCCATAAAATACAGATTAGCTCGGGCAAGGCCAGAAGTTATTAGTTTTCAATTAAGGGCTTAGTTTGTTGAAACTTACCGAACGGGGTTCAAGTTTGGTTCTGCATGGAACTGATAGTAGGATAAAACCCTGTCGTAGCCATTTGTTGATAAAAATAACGCATTGTCTTTGTGCCGGAAAAACGGGAATTATTGTAAATTTGACTGGTCACGTTGTGAAGGGGATATGTTTTGAAACGAAAAAATAACTTTAAATGTGCTGGAGAGATTTTGAAAATTTAGTCTACATTTCTCTACAAAAGGGAAAAGGAAGTAAGATCTATAGGCTTCAAGAATTTTATAGAGTAAATTTCTCGTAAAATAATTGTTATCCAAGGGAGATACGTTTGTCTGAAAGATTCAACAGACAGCAAAAGCTTGATAAACGAGGTGAGATAGTCTGGAAAACCCGTTACAGCCTAAATAGTGGGAAGGAAAAAGGTTAGTTTAGAACAAAAGGACAGACATCTAGAATTGTTGGAACGAAAGAAAAGTGGAACGGAGGACATACTGAAACAACGAAACGGAACGTACAGTTGAAGAGGACCTTTTGAACGGAATCAGTCAACATGTTATGAATTGATTCAGGGCAGAGTTATTCGATATACTCGGACTCGTAAATGATGATTTTGATTCTTTCTTAAACAGAATCGGCTAATCTTATAATGTCATTTGTATTTTTGAAATTCCTTAATTAGCTAATACATAAAAAGAGAAGAGTATCTATCAAACTGTAACTTTCATGTGATTTGCTGGTGGCTTTTATTTTTCTATTGTTTTGAAATTCTATTAAATTTTGTCTTTATTTGTAACGGGGGCTCCAATTATTTGTTCTATATATTAGCTCAGAATACATCTTTATTTCATCTGTAAATTCTTACTTTGTAGTAGCTTTATTTGATACCAGGCAAATGACATCGTTGAAGGTCATTCCTAGATGCAAAGTCAAAACCAGTAAACCAGCTACAAATACGTTGAGGAGGGGTTACTACATATATATATCCATTTCAATTCAGTTGAAAATGTATCTTACATAGAGCCATAACCTACAGATACAACCTTAGTTTACAAACACAGAAAACATCTGAAAAGTTATTGTACTTACATGACAGAGTGAAACAATGTAATTGATTGAATGGATAGATGGAGGGATTGATTGATCGAATGGATAGATTGTGTGGATGATTGAATGGACAGATGGAGTGCCTGATTAAATGGATAGGTGGTATGATTGATCCGTCCATGAATAGTTTGATTAATTTGTTCATCAGTTTGGATTTCATTGACAGTATGTTGCATTTCTTGCTCATTAGTAGATTTATGCAGAAAGTAAGTGATCAATATAACACTTTTAAAACTTTAAAACATATTGATTTATATTATATTGATTAAAACTTTGATCGAGTATTTAATTGATTCATACATTTAATGTTCCTTATTTAATGACAGACTGACCAAACGCTATATTAATCCTTTATTGTAAGGTTTAACCGACTCACGGACTAAATAATTAATGCTATAAATGATTGATTGATTGATTGATTGATTGATTGATTGATTGATTGATTGATTGCTTGATTGATTGATTGATTGATTGCAGCAGGCAATGAGGTTCCAGGACCAGGAGCTAGCCCGGCAATTTCTTTCTATACGTCACGATATTCATCAGCTGAAATTACAGAGAAGCTGCGAGGAACACAAGGAAATGTTGGAGGACATAACTCAAGAACTCGAAGAAGCCCATGAGCTAGACGGATTATGCGACCTTCCCTTCCCACACTCTGTAAACGAGTTCTCCCTTCGACATATTGGGGTCACTCGAATGAATCTCAGTGCGAGGAGATTCTCGACATGCTAACTGTAGAATTAACGGATTTTGTCGATGTCAGTTTTCTCAATGAAATCTGTATATTTACAGTCATGACCGTTGCCTTCATCTTCTCTATGTATGTTTACGATGTTAGATGAAGATAGTCAAACTTCTATATCCTTTAATTATTAAGTTTCAGCCAAATCTTACATTACACAAAGATCAGTATCTATCAGTGCCATTTGCCTTCTCGATTAGTTCATAATTTCAAATACATGTAGTGGCTACCTCATTATAAAGGACATCTTCATTATATATGCAATGCTTATTTTAATGTAAAATATTTTTAGGTATATATTTAAAATGTTGGTTCAGTTTTTGGTTCTTTCTGTCAACATATTATTTTCAAGAAAACAAACATGATTTAGTGTAGGATTTGCTAAGATGTCTTTAGCTGATCGAATGTTGTTGGGTTGTATCAGATATTGGGTTGTATCAGATATTGGGTTGCATCAGATATTGGGTTGTATCAGATATTGGGTTGCATCAGATATTGGGTTGTATCAGATATTGGGTTGTATCAGTGATTGGGTTGCATCAGATATTGGGTTGTATCAGATATTGGGTTGTTTCAGTGATTGGTTTGAATCAGATATTGGGTTGTTTCAGTGATTGGTTGCATCAGATATTGGGTTGTATCAGATATTGGGTTGTTTCAGTGATTGGGTTGTATCAGATATTGGGTTGCATCAGATATTGGGTTGTATCAGTGATTGGGTTGCATCAGATATTGGGTTGTATCAGATATTGGGTTGTTTCAGTGATTGGTTTGAATCAGATATTGGGTTGTTTCAGTGATTGGTTGCATCAGATATTGGGTTGTATCAGATATTGGGTTGTTTCAGTGATTGGGTTGTATCAGATATTGGGTTGCATCAGATATTGGGTTGTATCAGTGATTGGGTTGCATCAGATATTAAGTTGTATCAGATATTGGGTTGCATCAGATATTGGGTTGTATCAGTGATTGGGTTGCATCAGATATTGGGTTGTATCAGATATTGGGTTGTATCAGATATTGGGTTGTATCAGTGATTGGTTGCATCAGATATTGGGTTGCATCATATATCGGGTTGTATCAGATATTGGGTTGTATCAGTGATTGGGTTGCATCAGATATTGGGTTGTATCAGATATTGGGTTGTTTCAGTGATTGGGTTCTATCACATTTGAAGTATCATTAGCCTTTCATCATAACGTTTATAATGTATTTTCAGTGTTCCAAAATACTTAATGCCAACATATAAAATTATTGATTTATATTAAATTGGAAGTCTTTGTTGTCTTTTTTTCATGATATAATACAAGATAATATCATATAAGATTGATTCATCATTATTATTATAAATATTATTATTATTATTATTATTATTATTATTATTATTATTATTATTATTATTATTATTATTATTATTATTATTATTATTATTGCGTTTTGAAATGGTACATACTAATATATATGTGCATATAGTTAACGAATTAGTTACGAATTTTCCAAAATACAAACATTCAAAAAATGTTTAACGAACGGAATATATACATAGAATAAGTAAGAATGGTGACCAAAGTTCTCCATTTATTTTTAGTTGTCATAAACTCTATCTAATATCTGATTAATACTTTATAACCGAGCACAAAAATACTAATAGTTTCACCTATACTAATCTGTGAAATGCCTCCCCTCTGTTTACACATTACTAAATAGAATATTCTAATCAGGCGTTCACAATGCTGCCTATTATTCCAGACGGGTTCATACGGAATATTGTACACCCTTGAACGCTTCACGTCATCCTTGTTTCAATTGCCTGATACCTTTCACATCAAGGTCATGACCCCTGCCACAGGGATGTCTATTTCACATCTGGGTCATGGACTCTGCCGCAAGGATGACTATTTCGATATGCGAAATGTCATTGTATTGGTCCGTTGCTCAATAACAAAATATTTTTGCTACAGACATGCGTCAGAGAAAGACATGATTAAACATTATACTTATTAATTAATATGTGTCGTTGTCTTAAATGATTGAATGTCCCTAGAAAAGGCATGCTTTGATCAGGCATAGGCCATGCACGTGTTTGCAGATTAGAAAGCCCCATGATAATAATAAATCATATCGAAGAACATTTTCTTTTCAATTAATCATTGATATCTATCATTATATATTAGATTAATTGAAAGAAGGTCGTATAAGTCTCAACAGGATGAATGTATTCCCCTAACCTTGATGAACGGATTGAATGCAAAGTATATGACAATGCTAACTTTTAACAAATAGCACGTAAATCATGATCTCCTTTCAATTCTAAATGACGCCGGATACAGCAATCATTGATAAAACATCCATGTGTATTTTGGCACTTAATGAATGACTATATCGTGAGCAAATAAAACATTTTGAATCTTATTCCATCATACCATACACATAATTTGTCAACATTGTGCTCATTGTAGAGCAAATTAAGACATGGTTAATATATCCAGATGTCAGAGTCAAGAATTTTCAAAAAATATCAGAGTATTAGCTCACTTAATTCACCACTGCTGTCTCGCAGTCCAACAAAAATCCCTGTACATTATACTTTCAGGAAGTATTTTAAGGTTTTGCTAGACAGATATTTGGAAATTTAGATATACCAATCTGAAAAGCATCGATGATGCCAAAGTGCTTCAATGAATACGCCTGGTCAAGCTACTTATTTTTAAGTAGCTAATGCATCTAGTTGTATATGACTGATTTAGAGTTATTATGTGCTTCTAAGAGCGACATGGATAAGATAAAGTTATCTAGACTGGCAACATGCACAACAGAGAGAATGTTGGCTACCTTTATGCTACTTTCATGTTCTGTGGCTAATATTTCTTAACATGTAGTCATTATGGAAATCATATGCAGCTTCTAATAGTGCAATGAATGAATTACAGACTATATAAAATGTAAAATCTAATATCGACTCATTGTTGTTATTTTTAAATGCAACGGTGAAAAAGACAAAATTTCTAATAACCTGTCGAGACTGTACGGTACATTTTGTTTGGTTAGGAAGTACACACTGTAATTTAATTATGTCCATGTTTTTCTCTACTCACCGGTAAGAGAATGGCTGTGAGTTAAGTGCTTGTGATTTAGGTTCTTGATTTAAACCATCCTTTATCTTTAGATCACAATGTGTCATATATCTACCTAATCAATAAAAATAAAAAAATTGGGTCTCAATAAAGAATAATAAGATCACAAGGAGAGAGAAAGCCATAAAAAATATCTGCATTGCTAATATAGACGGATTCACATGCAACACATATTTATCTTGTTGACGATACTTTTAGTGTAATTAGACTTTAAATTGTAAATAGAATGTAATTGGCCCAGTTTAAGGCATGCCAACAAGCTACCAGCTTATTATTCGCCACAGGCGCTAAAAGTTTGAAAGGTTTCTTTCATAGCATCATACGTTCTTCTTCGCTAGAACAAACTAGGATTCTACCTCGAATATTACACAAAAGGACTTAATAAAGACTATGGTAGATATATGTATGATTCAGTCGCTATACGCATCCTACGAGTCTTTACCGACAACGATCATTTTGCTGACTTACGCTAATCTCTTGAATCAAAACTATGCTTCTGTAGAACTATCTGGATATGAAACATGGATACTTTATCACTAACGTCCATGACCAACCACTGCATATCGATAATGTCACCAAAATAAACACTGATGGACTGGTTGACCTCTTTCCATGGATGATAACGTATTCCTATGTTGTTTCGAGAGCCATACTATGACAAAAATAAATAAGCATGATCTATCAAAATTGCGATATATGAATTAGAGAAAATACATGTATAACATTAATATTAACCACTTTGTCACAGAAGTAATAGTATCAACATTCAATTGCGCATACAACGGTTAAGTAATATTTTCCATAGGATAAAAATAGAACACATTTATTAGTTGATGCAAGAAATAAGGTGGCTAAATAGTTCATTCGAATTTATCAAGGACGCTTTCAAAACATTTATATTTCGTCCAACAAACATCTATATCTCATTGAGACGGGGAATACCATAGAGCTAGGTATTTTCTAATATGATTGAAGTCTGTTATGTGTCCAATTTTGAAACTTGTTGAAACTCAAGGTTAAATAAGTTGTGCTTTCAAGTTAACATAATCAAAGCTGTAAGGTCTGTAGACAGTTCAATGAGTATCTCTTTATTTCATCTCTAAACATGAAAGGAACTTCGTTTGTCTTCAGTAGAATCTGGTCCGGTCATTTTGTATGGTAAGCATAATAATACTCAGACTAGTAGCAGTTCAAACAGGACGCACGTCAAGTCATCGATTCTTCAAAGGAACCTAATTGCAGCATGTGTTAGGCCAGTGAAATCGACTACAGACACGTTATCTGGAGGGACAATTTTATGAAGTTATTTCTGGTTGGCCAGGGAACATAACAGCGTAAACTTTGAGAAACAATTTAGGAACTGTCTCTTGAAAAAAAGCCATTATAATTTTCTGGAGAGAAGACTAAGTCAACTCCGTAGACGCTAGTGAAGTAGTGTTCTTCGAGAAATTACCAAAAAAATGAAACCAGGTAGTTGTCTTAGAAACAGAAGACAGACTAGGCAAGGACTGTGTGTTTGGAACGATAAAAACGGCAGTAAGGGGACAGCTTTGTACTTCGTACTTCGAACTCCAAACGAGAGAAGGACAAGGAAGAATAAGGGGAAAACCAAACGAGTCAAAGGGGTAATCTACATCTATGGGATGTCACAATAGCGAGTGTCGTAAGAGGATATCGCATGTGGTCAGACGTGGGAAACAAGTCGTGAAAGACAGTGGACAGGTGATGAAAGTTTTACACTGTAATTAAATTCTGTCCCTGACAATGAGTCAAATTGGAAGGTGAATTCTGGCTATATTACTTGAGCATATGTAATTTAGTTATTCTGTTGTATGGAAATTTATGTTTTCTTTTGATTATATGTTAACTGATTAAAATTATATATTTTTAATCATTGAAATGAGGCTAGTAGGTTTTATTTATTTCAATACTTTGATAAGATATCTGTATCGTTTCCTCTAAACGTCCACACTGGGCAAATTACACCGCGGGAGATCATTCCCTAGTTAACGACGCCGAATAAAAGTAGGAGGGTTTTAGTGTTTAAATCCCCCGCCCTACCACAATGTCTGTGATGGTTTCCTTTTAATACAATATTTCTTTTTCGTCTTAGTACGTTATCAGTCATGTACGTCTGCTTTATTGACAAGACGATCTTAGACCGCAACATTCTTTTCCCGCAGTAAGACACTGTATACATTTGATATAGATGTGTTCAATGTCCGTGCAAGGATTGGCCCTATCAGACACCTGCCAACACACAAAGCAGAACCACCCCCTCTAACTAACGGATGACTAGAGTGGTCGACTCGACGGACGTCAACTACAGTTTTGTCACGGGTGTGTCACGATTTTTATATATTTCTTCTGACATACCACGAAGAATTTCTTGAAGGTAAAAAATTTCGCGTGTGAGTCATGATATGCGAGTATCATTCCGATTATAATTTCGAATATTATTCCGATTATCATTTTGATTATCATTTTGATTCCTGTGTCTGGTTTATAAATTCGATAATTTATTAAATTCACCAAGAGTCTAAGATGATTATATATATATATATATATATATATATATATATATATATATATATATATATATATATATATATATATATATATATATATATATATATATATATATATATATATATATATATAAACTTTAGATGATACTTAATTAGATTAAAATATGTGTCACGGTGATTATCATTTGCTTTATCTCTTATAATGTCTAATATTCTGTTTTATTCGTTATCACGAAAATCCACGAGACACCGTATGAAAAAGCAAATGCCTAAATCTTTATTATTTTTTCATCTGTATTTGGAGGGTTTGGATTAATTACAACTAACGATTTTCTCTCGGTTTAATCTAATGTCATCACAACAGTCTTTGGATCGCTTATTATGTCTCTGACAAGATTAAATTTTCTATCTGCTTATTGTTTGTTGTCCTCATGCACATTAAGTGCCGAAATCATGTTAAAGGACTATTTTGAGGTTACTACTAATTAAAAAAACTTGTTTATAATGTCCGCATATATGCGGTTCTATATGTAATATGAGAGTAGCTGAAATCTGCTATGTTGACGGAATATATTTCTGTTTTTGGCATATTACGAAAATGTGATCAGGTGCCATTATGTTTTTATGATTTAAGCAAAACTTTGAAGGGCCTGTAGTTTTCACACAAAACTTGTAGTCGATATATTTCATATTTGTCTATTAAATATCAGCGGCGTGTGCGTCCAAATATGCAATGCTTTTGTTCCCCATGCTGAGATCTTCAGTAATTGTTCCTCATGCTCGAGGCTCAGGACCTGCACATACATCAATAATTGATTTCCCAAGATTACGGACTTTAGATTTCGTAATGCAGAAAGTATGCACCGTTGAGAAAAAATATTGTTGGCCTCTGCGCTTGCATATTTGTCAGTGTATTCTTTATTGGACGCATCTCTTGGCAAAGGTCTCATTTGGTATACTCGGTGGCGACTTGTTTAGAGGTCCTGTTTTATACAACATATTTCTGTTTATGTATTTCAGGTATGATTTAGACGTAGCTTACGTCGTACCTGAGGTGCAATTACTAATGACAGGGCCAAAAAGCTATATAAACACTTGTACGTTTTTCCTTAAAGAAAAGCGCGTTAATATCTTTAGTTCAGAAGCAGTTAAACACATCATGACATAATGTTTTGTTTCCTGATTGTTGTTACATGATAGATCGTCCAACTGGTCGAAATAAAACAAATGACTGGATTTTGACAAAGTAATTATCGACACAGTAAAGGACAACTGACTGAATTGTGATAAAGTAATTATCTACACAGTAAATGACAACTGACTGAATTGTGATAAAGTAATTATCTACACGGCAAATGACAGCCACGAAAATACAAATAATTTGTTGAAGCCGTAAGCACTCACTCGCTGCTGCACTAAAAGTATCGGAGGCAGAATAAATAATGCCAGTTCTTCTTGATGTTAGTGGCGTCGATTCGGTCATATTATTTGAATAAAATCATGGAACGTATTTCACCATCACCTTCCGAAAGATGTAATTCAATATTCGTAACATAGTCTTATTATGGTGTTCCAAAAGGCACTGGCAGCTTTCTTGACTCTGCTAAATTTAAAGTGCCACACCAGTCCAGATAACGTTAATAAAATAGAATATTATTTGAATAGAAAATAAAATCTGGAAGCGTTATAAAAATACGCGATGAAAAAATTTGCCGTAATAACTGAGAAATACGCTCAGGTGTGTTTTCGAAATTAATGCACATCTGACCGATTTAATCGTTCGGTAATTTCCGGAGGGTGAAGATCGTCTGACGTCACATTATGAACACAGCTTAACTTCCGTTTCTGTCAAAACATAAACAAAGAACGTGTTGAGTTCCATATTAGTTTGTTTGAAACGTTTTATCATCATAATCATGCCAAAAGGAGATGGTGGTGGTACAAGCAAAGGCAGCGGGGTTAGGTGTGTTGCATCAAACTGTGGAAATACAAATGCTGATGGGTTTTCCATGCATTCGTTCCCGAAAGACCCAGCACTTCGACATAGGTGGACAGATTTTGTAAAAATCAAATAAGCAAACTGGGATGGTCCAACTGAGTTTTCTGCCCTCTGCTTCTTTCATTTCACACCAGCATGATTCCCATTTAGGTATAGATTTGAGGTTGAGCAAATGGGTAGCGCACCAAAGAATGTCAAACTCGATGATGACGCCGTCCCTTCTATCCACTGTGTGATGGAAACTGACAATAAAGCCAAGGTAACTGCAAATGTATCAGAGCCTTTAAGACCAAGGCATCTACTGTGTAGGCTGTTGTCATCATAAGAGGTAGTAACTTGTCAAGTGTCACCGCCAAAGAAATAAAGAAGGGGCTGTTCAAAGAGAGAAGCATCAAGGGTGAGTTTTTAATGACAAGTACCATACTATTTAATCTATGATATTCAACAGATCAGTCACCGCATCATTTCCATTTGCACCATGTAGAACGTTCTTTCATAGTTTCAAAAATAAATGCAGTAAATATCTAATAAAACAAGAACAGATTAATAAACATTTGATAAATATTGTCAAAAATATCATGTTGACTTCAAATTTATTTGACCATATGAATATAAAATTATGTTGGTAGATTTAGAAGGCCTACATACATATTTCATTATCAGAATAATGTGTGAATCGGGTTACATATAGATATTGACAATCATGAAGAGGTTTATTCCTATCGTCAGTAAATAAAAATCTAGACAAAACAAAATTAATTAGAAATTTGACAATATTATGATATTTTAGGTAACATAACAATATTCTTACAGTATGTGCCTATTAGCTGAATTAACTTGCACAATCATGCAGACAAATACCAAAGTAACTGATACAAATACTGCCCTCTTTCCTTTACTGTAGTGTAAAGATAAACCACTGCTACCGTCTTAGGATGCAATATATGAATTGCTTATTGAAGGAATTAGGAAAATAATAATGGACATTAAAATACATTATGAGTAAGTTAAATTGAAGAAAATCATGCTGTTCAAGTTTCAAACCCACTCTATTTTCATGCAGGATAATATAAAACCAAGCTTTGATGAATATATTTTATAACTTATAGGATCTAAAGTATTTGAAAAGCTTGATGAGATTGTGACAAGCAGACAAATGAGAAAAGATGTACCAATGCTGTCATCTGGACAACAAACTTCAGGCCTGGAGGGATACCACTCCAAGATCAATCATTTTGCACCAAAGATGATTAGTTTCTCCTATTATGGAATGCTTTCATGGTAAATTTTAAATTATTGCACAAAACAAACACCGATTCAGGTTTCTCAGTGTTTTATTTATAGTCCAGTATACTCATCTTCAAATTAAATCATAGATATCAGGATCTGATCTTCTGATATGCTTCAATTTAAAATTGTATAACAGTATTTTGTGCTTTGGAATGTTTGCAAATAAAGTATCTATACAAATACATTAACTGACTTTTGATAGAATTAATAGATTTTGCATCTTTATTTACTTTGAAATAGGCTTTGGCTAGCTGCATTGCATTTTAATGAAAACAGCCAAAGAGACCCAGCATGCACTAAGGATGGGAGAGCCAGATATAAAATAGTGTAACCAAAGTACAAAAAAGGAGACTACACTGTCAGGAAAATCCTTGTTGACTCAACATATGGTAAGAATATACATTAGTAATTAATGAATAGAAAGGAATACATACCTTAGTGATATAAATACTGTTTTACCAACTGTAAGTAAATGTACCTATATTATTAATACTACATTCAAACAGTAAAGGCAAAACATTTTTTAAAGTTGACACTATTTAAATTAAAGATCATGATTTTGCCTGTGGTAAAAATATAAAGATATGCAAACAATTTGAAAAACATATTTTTTAATTCATGTGTTAACTTCAACAAAAGGTTTCAGTTTTAATGCATATTAAATTTACTTTAATTTGCAGAGTATGTTGAATGTCTGATGAAAAGAGCATTCAGAATTGGGCAGGTGTCTCACATGAATGATGAAGGAGTAAAACTTCTCGTAGATGTACCACCACCATTATGTAGTCTGTATGAGAGGCCTGACAAGGATATTGCAACTCAAAATCTTCTTAGCAGGTTTAATCGCTGACAACCTCATGAAAGCCAGTGTAGTTCAGGTTTTGATCAGGAAAGGCAGTGCGGATTCTCTGAACAACACATGATGGAATGATGACTCTCACTTCTTTGCCCAAGAAGTGCCAGCACGACTGAGCAAATTGTCTTTATGATGTATACCGATGTCTTCTGAAATAATAATTTGAAAATAAGGATGAATTAAAATATTCTTTATGCATTAGATCAAATTAGGAAATCAAAAGTTTAGTGGATAATGTTAGTAGTGGCTCAGTGTGATTTATCGTTATTTTGTATGAAATCAATAAAGTTAAATGATTCCTAATATAATCTGCACACACACACAAACACACACATACATACATACATATATATATATATATATATATATATATATATATATATATATATATATATATATATATATATATATATATATATATATATATGTATATATATAACCATTTTATTTTCAAACATGGCAAAAGAAATAAAGCAATATTTGTATGTGTATATGTGTTGTTTTTTGGCATGATTTGTCAGTATCACTGTGGTATAAATGTTAGACAGTTTAGACTGTATTAATAAACTCAATACTAGGCAGTGATGCATAGATCATGAAAACAAAATTTATGACAACAAAACTACATGAAAAATTACTCAGACATTTTACTTACTCATTTCCTTGTTCTGGACGTTCTCCAAATTGTTGTCTATACTGAATCACAGCTTTCATGTTGAGTTTCTGAAGACTTTTCCATGATATGACGATACCAACTCGGCCTTTGTTTACAATAAGTGTTCATAATGTGACGTCACGCTTTGTTTACACTAAATACCGGAAGTGGAAGGTGGTTGCATTCGGTTATTTCCGTAGACAGGTGCAAACGGGATATTCTTTATGTTCCCACGCAGTAATTATTGAAAATTTTTCAATATGATATTTTACATTCGTATTTTTAATATATATTCTCATTCATTAGGAAATGAACTGAATAAATGTAGATACACTGTTGTGGCACTTTAAACTAAGGTATCGCAATGTGATAGGCAACTACAAATATCATTCAATGGTTTTTAATTGAGATAGAGAAAATTCTTAAAGGAAGTGTCATGGATTTTACGAATTTGTATTGGCGGATTAACTGGGCTTACACAGGAAAAAAAGTAATTAACACATAAAGAGTGTGATGAATGTTAAGTCGTTAATATTATTAAGAAAAATAATGCATAACATAATGCCATTAGTCAGAGTTCAGGAAGGAAAAGATAAGGCGCTGATGGTACATACAAATATGTGGGTCATCCAGCAGCAGCACTTACACTGTCGTGTTCGCGCAGGAAGAAAAAAACAGCCAGCAAATATTTCAGTGCACCATGTCAGAAAAATTATTTCATCCTGCAACAAAGAAAATAGACCAAAGTGCAGCCGCTCGCGATGACAAGCACGAAAAAAGTATCAGAGGAATAAGTGAGCAAATTAGGGAGCATCGTGATGCATTGTCTCAACGAACAATAAAACAGAAAAATCATTAGACGAGAAAGAGAGTTTATCAATATGTATCACATGAGTCTTGAATAATATATGACTACAATGACCATCTCGTAACTATAGAAGTAGGAACTGTCGAATTAACGTCAAGAACAAATGCAAGATTACGAGAGAAGTGGTAGCTAAATTTACGAAAATTATGTTCCTGAAAATAAAAGTTATTTTGAGCCAGGAAAGAAGGAGGAAGGATCAGCAGCATCAATGTTTCCATTGAACACGCATTCATGTCAATGTTTCCATGTACTACAGGTAGTCACTCAGATTAGGACTAAATCGGTAAGCGCAGATCTACACAATCGTACATATCTATTATGTTTTGCCTTTTTTCTGTCCTAATACGGACGCTGCATTTGCAGATTAGGTTAAACTATTGCCCTTCACAATGGATTGTGTATCTTGATATGAAGATGTAAATGTTTGTATGCAACATGATAATTATGTTTTTCATCGATTGAACGTTTTCACTTTTGTATAAATCCCAAGTCCCCATATATTAATTATAAAGACATAAATACTTCCATCTGTACACCGTAGTAATGTACCATTGTACACACACACACACACACACACACACACACACACATATATATATATATATATATATATATATATATATATATATATATATATATATATATATATATATATATATATATATATATATATATATATATATATATATATATGATGCTTTATTAGAGTTTAGGGATGTGTTTGTGACCCTAGGCTTGATTGCGATTACGTCAACCAATCAGTGTTGCTTCCAATCATACATATATATAAGGTAGTAGGGAAGCATGAAAGTAGGTTAGTATAAATATATTTATGAAGGTAAGTAGACAAGTTGTTGTTGTTGTTGTTGTTGGGCTTAACGCCATTTTTTAGCACACAATAGGCTATTCATGGCGGCCAGTATTAATGGTGGGGGAAGAAACCGGGAAATCACCGGAAAGAACCACCGACCCACGAGAAGCTACTGGCAAGCTTTCTCACATATCCACATTCGCCGAATCCTAGACTCGAACCCACGCAGACAGAGGTGAGATGGCAGTGATCCGTAACGGACAGCGCTTTAGACCACTCGGCCACTCGGGGCCCCTAGTAGACAAGTAGATAGGTATGTACGTAGGAAGGTAGGTCATATTTAAGAGAAAATGAGCTCTATAACTCAACAGATGCAAGAAGAGCATATTCTTAAATGTATTTTTGAAGACAAGTATATACTTTATATGCAGAGACTGTCCCATACCCGACATCCATTTTTGATTAAATCCATCGCAAAAGAGTGTGGCTTTTTTCATTAAATATACGCATATTTGTCCAGCGATATAATAATCCTTTTTGCCATTCCGGTCAAGTTTTCTCATTATACATGCGAGATATGCTAACATGCATGACATTTCAAACTTTCGTGCAAGAGAAATAAGGTCAGTATTTGAAACAATTTTGGTTTCTTTATACGGTTACGTTTGTAGAACGTTGAGCTGTTTGGTTTTTCGTCGTATATATTTAAGTGTTCATAGATGCATTTCGACATGATTTCACGAATTTGTCTTTGTTCTTACATTTAAGCTGCCAACAAAAAAAAGTTACCGGTTATTGTGTCATTTCACATTAAAAAAACCAACAATTTACTCTTATTCAAATTTTATCAATTCAAACTTATACCATGTTGAAAATTCAAACTTATACCATGTTGAATGTATTCTCGTACCATGTTGAATTTTTACTACCGTGTTGACATGAATTTATGTTACCCTGTTGATATGTGTTTCTATTAACGTGTTGACATGTAATTATACTACCATGTTGAATGTATTCTCATACCATGTTGAATTTCTACTACCGTGTTGACATGACTTTATTTTACCCTGTTGATATGTGTTTCTATTAACGTGTTGACATGTAGTTATACTACCATGTTAAATGAATTCTCATACCATGTTGAATTTTTACTACCGTGTTGACATGGTTTTATGTTACCCTGTTGATATGTTTCTATTAACGTGTTGACATGTAGTTATACTACCATGTTAAATGTATTCTCTTACCATGTTGAATTTTTAGTACCGTGTTGACATGAATTTATGTTACCCTGTTGATATGTGTTTCTATTAACGTGTTGACATGTAGTTATACTACCATGTTGAATGTATTCTCGTACCATGTTGAATTTTTAGTACCGTGTTGACATGAATTTATGTTACCCTGTTGATATGTGTTTCTATTAACGTGTTGACATGTAGTTATACTACCATGTTGAATGTATTCTCGTACCATGTTGAATTTTTACTACCGTGTTGACATGAATTTATGTTACCCTCTTGACATGTGTTTCTATTAACGTGTTGACATGTAGTTATACTACCATGTTGAATGTATTCTTGATACTGTGTTGATATCCATACAACCGCGTTAACATGTATTCATACACTACCGTGTCCACATGTATTTTTTTACTGTGCTTACTTACACTCATAATACCGTCTTGATAATAATGTATTTTATCGTGTTTATATATATATATATATATATATATATATATATATATATATATATATATATATATATATATATATATATATATATATATATATATATATATATATATATATATATATTCCCCGAATATGGCGGGGAAAGAAAGGAGACTCCAAACTCACTTTATATAAATGTCTTTACGCTAGAATAAATAGTTTCATGACAGAATCTTCTTTGTTTTTCATTTCATCGTATCGTTCAAATCTTTACCACAAATTTCCCCAGGTAATGTCATTTAGATTTTGAAGATAAAGTAAATCAGATGACATGTCCTAACAGAGCCTTGAGGTGTGATAATTTTTGACACACATTGATATATTATATTTTAAAGACACTTTATAAAGTATTGATTATAGAATTTTGTTACTATAGTGCTTACATATCATTAGCATTAACTAATGAAATCTAATATATATATATATATATATATATATATATATATATATATATATATATATATATATATATATATATATATATCCTTAATGTGACAGTTTATATCTCAATATTGCTAAAATCTGTAACACATTCACTCTTTATATATATATATATATATATATATATATATATATATATATATATATATATATATATATATATATATATATATATATATATATATATATAAATAGAGAGAGAGAGAGAGAGAGAGAGAGAGAGAGAGAGAGAGAGAGAGAGAGAGAGAGAGAGAGAGAGAGAGAGAGAGAGAGAGAGAGAGAGCATTACACTAGACAGATCATAGCTAGTCAGAAACTAGACCTATACCGAGAATGAAGAAGGCAATTGTTGTAAAGAATTATTAAAATGTAAAAGTGCGAACTTCGCTAAATTTTCTTGTACTTATATATCGTGAAAGCCACATAGAGAAAATTAACACATCAAATTCATATTTGTAGTTAGAATTACAAACAATACTTGTTGCAAAATAAAAGAAATTATTTAGATAAAGTCATTGCTTTTTAAAGCAATGTATCCACTAAAAGAAGACGAATTATTTTTTTTATATTCATCATCTACCCATGTCAACCTTTGTTTCGTTTTCTCATTGCATCATGATTATTACCTAAATGATATGTACAAAATACTTTTCTTAACGTTTACAATGATTTTTTTTCTAGTAGGAATGAGGATCGGTGGGGTTATATGAAAATGAATATTGACACAGGTCATGATGATAAAAGCAAACATTTCCTGTGTATTGTGCAATTACATACAGTGGAACAAATGTGAAATGTTCTATTAATAAAATGTCATTAGGAATTCTGATTTTCTTCGTTAAATTCAGATACAGACGACAATACAATTGCCAGTGTGTGACCGATCTCGCATTCTTAAATATCTTTACTAACTAGAAAAATCGCACCACCACCCCAAATAAATAGTTATTAGAAGAATTTGAGAAGTGTTTCGAATTTCAAGCTATGACAGTCTTCAAACCTGATGCGAGTTCTTTTTTTATCAGTCACTACATTTAGGCAGTTAATTCTTGTCACAAGAAATAATCGTTTTCGGTTCTCGATCTAAAATGTCAGCCATAAAAAAACAGGCAGCGATTATAAACAATAATGCATAAATCTGCACAGATCGTTTGATTTCAAGTTTCAAAATCACCTGAGTCAATAACATTTAATAGGGGACATATTTCTATAAAAGATTAAAATACGAATTCAGGCCAATTACATTATACCCCTCACCCACATCTACCAACCTAACATGTAGTAAATAGAATAATCCAAAGATGGAAACAAAAGCCACGTTTGCATCATCCTAATTGTGGTATATGTTTGGACCAGAATGGCGTCACTATTTGTGTACCTGGTAGAGGGAGTACACCTGAGGAGACGTTTATAGCCCAGTTATCGAGATCATTCGATGCGTTATTGACATAAATATTTTTTTTTGGTATTCAGACACCAGGTGTATCATAAGATGTGTGCAGAACTATATATTGGATTATATTAATTAATTATAGTAATCAATTTGAATTATTCTTTTCCCGAAACTCATAGCAGGTAAATTGGGGATCAAACACAAAATGAGGATACAATCCAAACATGAAAGACAGACAGTGTGAAATAATAACTCTTGAGAAAATAAATCATTGATCGCACACGAAATCTAATCTCGTTAAAGGAAAGGGTTCAATGTATTTCAAATTTTAATTTGCACATCAGTCACTTACCTTAACAAATTTGATGATATGGCAATCATGTTTAGTCTTATATTCTTGAAATGGGAACAGAATTTATTCCAGTTGTAAATAAGCAACGTGTTCAAATGATTAATATCAGTATTCAATGAGTATTTTACTTTATGATGTGGGAAAGGTTTTAGAACTTGCACAAGCTGTGTGACAGTATGATATCAAACTGGTACTGTGAACAACAGGTACTGTATATTTTACTCTGTGAGCCCACCCGTTAGTCATAGCTGACTGAAAGTTTACAAGTGCAAACTGTCAATTTTTGACGGTCACTGCAATTAGTAATAGAAATGAACGCAAACACCGGAAATCATCTTTGACTTGACACATTCTATATCGTCTGCTCATCAGTACATATAATCTCTTATTTGTCAACTCTGGTGACACCGGAGTTGACTTTGCTCCAAAATATGTTTCATTGTTGGTAATTTTAAGAGACCAGTCAATCATGAAATAAATTTATGTTTTTCCTCTTTTTTGTACGAGGAAATTTTAATGATATATATTCGATTAATATATCTTTTTGTGTAAATGATATCGAGTTTAGTTGCGTTTCAACTATTTTAATGGTCAATGTAAGGAATTAATGGTGTAATAAATATGTGCTCTAGGTATAAACAATACGGAAAAAAACAACGTTAAGCTTGATATAACTGAAAATATTTGCTTAATGAAATACTGTCAGATAACATTAAAACATTGCCTAATAGATATTTTGATCGGAAAGAATTTGTGCACTTACCATTCATTAAAAGGTTATGTTGAGACTAAGAGAGTAATGATTACGATTTACTCTTTTCGTTTTATGTCATCGCGATACACTTTTGTCACAAAGAGGTTCCGATTGCGTTCCTGGCGACACAACTGAATAAATATTAGTCAAACAACAAAAGATTCGAGAAGCACATTTGACAGTCTGATGTGGTTAATAACCGCCTTTATAGTACGAAACTTTATCATTACTTTTCTAGGCAGAGATTCCGGTAATATATATTTGTAAATAATGACAAAAAAGATACGTATAACGTGTAATATTTGGTCAAGAAAAATTGAAAACCACTGGTACTTTTATTGTAGTAGGCAATGATTAATTCTATGGCATATAACCATATAAAAATTCAAGGCCCAGATTCACTTGATTTGATTTTACCCAACAAATAGAGCAAGTACAATTTTTAGATGCATGTTGTAATAAACAAAACACAACTTCTAAATTGGGTATTTTTATTTACTTTTCTTTATCTCTTACTCTTTTTTTGCCAATCTGCTTCCATAAATAAATAAATAAATAAATAGACATACACAGAAAAGAACAATAGAGAGACCACGAAACTATATGATATATATTATTCAGACAAAAGAACATACAGACAGACAGATAGTTGGACGGATGATAGATAGTCAGAACTTTAATGAGAGTGGCGTCTTGAGGTGTTGGTCTATATCTGACGTACATTGATTTATTCATGAAGGAAACTTTTTACAGACTTTAAATATCGTTACTGCGATCAACATAATTAATTAATATCGGGAAGAAATCATACTAGCATCTTATGTTTTGTTGTCTTTTTGCAATTAAAAGACAAGAACTGCATCGACATCATCTGCACTGTTCTCGTAAACACACCAGTTTCCATGCACATTTTCCCCACTGTGTGTGTGTGTTTGTCGGTAAGTGTGGATTGTATGTTTAACGTAGCTCTAGGATTGTTTCAGTCATATTGCTACAATGTCTGCAGTGTGGCAGTTTATAGTAATGTCTAGCACTGGGACATCATGTAGTATAATTTCGCACCCAGTCACATTATCCGGACACCAAGCTGGCTAGCCTTAACATTAGCGTCTTAATTCTGTGCTGTCAGAATCATTTTTAGTCTTTGGTATGACTCAGATATGTTTCCCACTAAACAAACCAGTTTCCACTGCACTTTGTGCTAGTTACCTCACGTGTACACATGCCAGGTTTACAAAACAAATATGTTTTTATTCCATGGTATTCATTTTCGTTAGGCTAATCACGCGCTAAGCACAGTCTTGCCTTCATTGTGTTGGACACAATAGGGGGATACAAACACATTGGTACGTACGATAAGGCATTTGTGCAAACAGTGCCAGGTGCAAAAATGACGTACTCGTACATTCATGTGATTCTTTGATTTGGGACCTCACTGTGCGAGTAGTAAATACACAGAGGAGATACACCTGTATTCAAAGGTCTAAATTGCACAGAAGAATTGTCTTTATATAAACAAGTCAAGGTGTGATTACAAATTTTGTCAAAGTATTCAATATTGGTAAAAAATTTCAATTGTTGAAATTATATCCTATATCTAACGTAAATTGTTAGAGAATTGCCGATATAGTGTTAATATTATTTTTTAATTTTTCAATTATTACATATGTGCCTTAGTTAAAAAGGGCGTGTGTTTCTCGATAACAAATGCGTTTGCTTATTACTGAGCAAAAATATGAAACAGGATATTACAAAGTTGTTTTGTTACGTTCTATGGATTGTAAGGTACAAGCTTTGAAATAAAATGAATCAGACTTTATTTGAAAAGTTTCAAACATTCCGCAGTAATCATACAATTATTTATTATCCAAGTTTTCAATATTGGTTACTGCGCATACGTTGCATTCCAAAGGAACGTTAAAGCTAGCTAGAATTAAAGAACGCATAGCAGGACAAAGTGACACTGCCCTTTGTGCAAGCCTAACCTGTAAATGAGGATATTCTATATGTTGACTGATAAAGGGATTACAGATTAATTTACAGGTGGATTTTAGAGACCTGTGTTTCATTGATTGACTCATTCATTCACTCACTCGTTATTATTTCAATCCTTTTCTCTTAACGAATGCTACGATGCAAGGATAGCGACGACGAACTCCAAGTTGGTGTGACCCTTTTTAGCCATTAATTCTGTGTTGCTTCAGGTTTACATAACAAGGGCTGAAAGTTTCATATTTATAAGTATCTATCCATTGGCAACATTTCAGAGTTGAAATCATCCATTTTCAACTACATAGATCACTGATTTAACTTTGATAGTTTTTCTGGAAGAGCAGATCATATATAAGAAAGAAAAAGAAAACAAGACACAACAAAACAGCAATTCCTTTATAAGAATGAACAATGGAAAATAGAAACAACAAAACAACAATTTTAGAATTATACGAAACATGTTTGATTAGAGATGTTTCTAATTACTTTACCTTAATCGTTGAAATTTACATAATTTGATCCACACATTTCGAACATCAACTTAGAATTTGGCAACCATTCTCACGACAGACTCAGGTGTATGTATTTAAAAAATTTAAATGAAGTGCTAAATTTGTATGAAGAATGTATTAAATTTGTATCATCACTAGACAACAACAATTTATAGGTGCACAGTTGAGATTTATTATACATTTAGAAGCAATGAAATTTTAACTTTAAATTTAATGCAAATTATATAATGTATACTAAACTGAACTTGCATGGATTTGGATCTCTCTCTCTCTCTCTCTCTCTCTCTCTCTCTCTCTCTCTCTTTATATATATATATATATATATATATATATATATATATATATATATTTATAAATAAAATATATATATATATATAAGAGAGAGAGAGAGAGAGAGAGAGAGAGAGAGAGAGAGAGAGAGAGAGAGAGAGAGAGAGAGAGAGAGAGAGAGAGAGAGAGAGAGAGAGAGACTAATTATAGTTAAATGTAACTAATTTGTGTTTGAATTCGATGCTCTTAAAGGTTTGGTGAAATCGTGTCTCTTTCGACCAGAACAAAAATCGGTATTCAGTGGCAGTTGTACTCACAAAAGTCATAATGGGGAAAAGTACATGGAATTTTAAACAGTAATTTGATATTGTTTTGAATTATTCGAATATCTTCATAAGAGAAATATTGCAGGATGTACATCTTTTCCAATAAAATGGCCTCAGATAGAAAATGCATTATTTTTTCATCATGTATATAAACGAAGTTTTCTTACACGTTATAGCAAAAATATTGCAACGTTCAGATCAAATCGCGCTTTATGGCATTATAAAATCTTCCTTCAATGACTTTTTCACTGATATCATTGAAATTACTACACTACGTTTAATTTGAATTTTGAACAACTCAATTAAGATTGTGTGAGTGTTAACTCTTTATAAATTCCAAACGAAGCTTTACCAGATCATTATGCGCTACTTAAGTAAATTGTAGTTAAAACGGATAAGTAGATAATATATTTGCATATTAACTAATTTCGTCATGAGATGATGTTGTTGCAAACAGGCGCCTGAAAGTACTTCAGTGTGGTATCCATAGATTTAATTTTAATTTTTTCGAGAATTTATATCGATCAGGGAAAGCCAATTAAAATTAATGTTGAATGTACAACATGTATATTTACAGATTGCAGTTAGGATTCTAGAAAAGCAGGATTTTATTAAATGACATAATTAGTACTTAAAATTTATGATCAAGTATATTAATTTTTGTCTAGAATGTATTTATGGGACATGGCATGCAAATTATAGATGACAGCAGATCCCATGGTAACGCAAGCAACACAATCCTCAACAGTGGCGTTTAAGACACACGTAATTAAAGACTTCAGGCGGACCAAATCAACAAAGTACAATATTTGATTTTAATAATACAGACACGTATGAAAAAGATTATTTGAAAATTACTGGTAGCCCATCAAATGACTTATCACGGTTTAAAGCTACTGCCTCAAAATTAAACCTTAGGACAAGACGCTCCAGTTATATGTCATAGAGAGACATACACATCGGATCGAACTCTCAGGTCGTAAAGCCGACATATTGTGATACGTCGGATGGTCCTTTGAACAATCCAAAAGATTCTTGGACTAAGGAGAGAAAAAAATAACTAATGTACTGGAATCTCTGTATACCATGTGTATTTTGGCAATGATTTTTTATTGTTTAAAATAAGTTTCATTTAATTATTTAAAGCACACTTTCCTAACCATATTTCAATAGGAGTTTTAGTAACACGATCGATGCATGGTTTGCTTTTTAATGCGCGCTGTGGTTGGATTGCATAGATACTAAGATAGCTTTTTGACGTTCCACATGGTCGGATTGCATGGGTACCAGGTCTGCGTTATTGATGCATTCCATTATCGGGTTGCACAATTAATACGATATCTTTCTAAGTCTACCTTTACATTCATTTCATCTGAAGAGTCACTTTTTTCTCAGAATAATGAACGTCTTTTGACTTTCAATATGACAAGTTACGAACAACAATATGGCAATCGCCTTGTGCCTTATTTTGAAATGTATGCACTACTAATTAAATTAATCGGCTATCAAATTACGCAAACGTAAATGAGCTCTCGATAATAACTATATTACATGGATCAGGTATATAGAACATCGACGATGCCAACGATTTATTAAGTTGAACCGTTATGAGCATTGCACAGGACATACACATGCTATTGTAGCTATGTAATTATCAGGACATATATTGTAGCTATTGAATGCACTGGAAATATATATATATATATATATATATATATATATATATATATATATATATATATATATATATATATATATATATATATATATATATATATATATATATATATATATATATGCTATTGTAGCTATTGAATAAACTAGAGACACAACTGTTATTGTAACTATTGAATAATCATGATATACACCTGTAATTGCATCTACTGAATACATGGACATACATATGCCATTGTAGCTATTAAATATACTAGACACATGCTATTGCAACTAATGAATAAACAGGGCATAGAGATGCTATTGTAACTATTGAATACGCAGGACATTCACATGCTATTGTAGCTAATGAATACAATAAAAACACACATACATGTGTAGCAATTGAATGAACTGGCCTTACATATGCTATTGTAGCTTTTTTAATACATTGGACAAATACATTGCAGCTCTTAAAAACACGGGATACACGAACATACTTTTGTGACAAATGAGTATAGTGGACACACACACGTGCTACTGATGCTTTTAAATACACAGGAGATGCACATATTATTGCATCTGTTGACTACATAGGACATACACATGCTATTGTAACTATTGAATACACCGTATATAACATTAAAAAAAATCAGTGAATGAAAATCAATACATTTTCTTGAGCTCTCTCTCTCTCTCTATCATTATTTAAATATGATAAAATCCAAATTTTAAATGCTTGTGTGAAAATCTGAGGAATGACAGCTAGCGTGCTTTGAACACCTGGAACGTCATTATATATATCCACGACAGTCCTACTGACGGCACACGGAACGTCATTTTACATATAGCCACAATAGTCCTACTGACAGCACACGGAACGTCATAGCCATGACTGTCCTACTGACGGAACACGGAACGTCATAGCCATGACAGTCCTACTGACGGCACACGGAACGTCATTTTACATATAGCTACAACGGTCCTACTTACGGCATGCGGAATGTCATAGCCACGACAGTCCTATTGACGGCACACGGAACGTCATAGCTACGACAGTCCTACTGACGGCGCACGGAACGTCATTTTACATATAGCCACGACAGTCCAACTGACCAAACACGGACGACAGCACCACTATAAAGATATAGCATTCTGTTACAATTGAGACTGTTGCATTGAAGACGCTTTTATTTACTACACTTATGGAATCCATGGTCAAGGATATGTGTAATTGTAACAGACAGTGTAGATAGCATCTTATCTGATAGTCCACCAGTATGCTGTTCATGTGTCACGTTGATTCTAGACAACTATACCACTGTTTATCAGTGTACATCAGAATCAAATTTCTTCAACAATTTATTGAATATAGAAGTTCAAAGGTTATGTGTATAGCCAGACAAATATTTCCTTATGCAAAATAAATAAATAATAAAATGAAGCCCACTCATTCATTATATTATAACAAAATCCTTTATAAAATAACAGTGGACAATAAATAGGAAAAGGGTTATTTATAACCGTGTTTCAACAATACTTACGTTGAATATATATATATATATATATATATATATATATATATATATATATATATATAGTTTAATACAAACAATACTATCATACAGGTTAGAGAAATTAAATTCGTACTCTACCGAGTTTCGAACCCAGGTCCGCGAGTAAATGGCACCCATCGCCTTGCCTGCACGCACCAACCCATATACCGTCACGACTAAGCACGCATCACCAAAAAATGATGGCACTGAATCGGTGTTATATAAGCTCGTGCGTAGCAGACACACTCGCATGACGACCTAGTAATTAATTCTCATATATATGTACACAGTCGTTCCAGATTCCTATGAAAGAAATCAAGGTATATAGGATTTTTGTATTACAAATAATTATAAATATATACCAGACTGAACAGACTGCTATCCCTGGATTCTGTAGTAGAATCTTGATAATATATATAAATATAAATATATATATATATATATATATATATATATATATATATATATATATATATATATATGTATATATATATATATATATATATATATATATATATATATATATATATATATATATATATATATATATATATATATATATATATATATATATAAGAATCTCATGCTGAGTTATATTATTAGTTACTAGTCCGTTATATTATTAGTTACTAGTCCAGGGATAAGTAACTAGTTAATAATATACACATGGTAACTATCTACTATAATCTCGGTAAAGTCGAGACATATACAAATACATTTCCATAATGGAACTAACATTGGGATACGACTGATGAAAATAAACACAACACAAATATAAAGCAAGTATAAAAGCATGTCAGACTTGTAATGATTGTTTACCTACTTAGAAGGACAGACGGATAAAACAAATTGCCTGCACACTCAAATTACGCAGATTTTCCGTGAACAGTTGGCCTGTAATGGCTACATCCACAATAACTTCTCAGCACTTCTGAGCACAATTTCCTTATGGAAGACATTTCCTAAGCCGGTACTTTCTCATTTGGTCTGATAAAGACGTGTTTGGGTAGTAGTTGTTTATTTGGAAGTATTCAAGGATTTAATAAAAATTCATTACTTTTTTTTCGTGTTAGAATTGTGAAAAGTTATTTTTACAGATATCCATGACAGTCCAGCCGAAACGTTATTTTGCATATAGCCATTACATTCCAAATGTGACCGCTCCAGTGGCCTACATGTTAAAACTTCCGACTCGGTTGCGGAAAATCTCGGATTCTAACCCTGGAGGAGTCATGCCAAAGACTTATAAAAACGGTAGCAACAGCTGCCTCGCTTGGCACTCTGCTTTTAAAGATTAGTGTTAAGCTCGGTGTCCTGTCTCTAATGCACCCTGCTATACGGAGCATGCAAAGCAGAGAATCAGACTAGCATAGGCAAGCTCTCGCGCGATTTCATCGAGCTCAGCAAGATGTCGTGCAGATGTTTAACTTCAATGATCTCCAGATAAAACTTGCGCTCACTAAGAATCATCAGCGAAGAAAGTGAAAGACGCAGAATACAAAGAGTAACTGTGCATCTGACTTTAATGAAAAATGGAAAAAAATATTCCCTTGACTGGAATACGGCACTACCAGTGTGACTTCTGATCTCGTGATTGCAAAGACTGCACAAGTGAATAATCCTTTCCTGACAGCGTTTAAGAATTTTTTTAAAAAATTGCCCTTGATCACCACAATATATCTTTTGAATACATTATTACCTAAGAAATTCAGAACAAAGAAATAAGTAAACTTGCAAAAACAAAGCCATCCTTTGGATAACAAATTCTGGGGTTGTTTGCAGATTTTGTTAACTTTGCAACAAAAATAAAGAACGATCTTAAAGTTCAAGCGTAACTTATGAAAGAGAATCAATAGTCTCTTTGAAATTTAGATAAACATGTTTTAGGACGAAGTACAATGAAATCAATGATGTTACACAGTCTATGACAAGCAGTATATTATCTGACATTTGGTTGAAAAGATTTATTTAGATTTTTGTATTGGCTTATATGTAATGTGTAGGTCTATAATGCTGTTTAACTGATTGTAAAGAAACTTAAAAGTAAGACTTTAAGCTTAAAGGATAATGAATTACTAAAATTATATTTTGAATGGACAATGCATTTGTGTGTTAATTTTGCTTGCTGCATTATCTGTATTTGAGAGAGAGAGAGAGAGAGAGAGAGAGAGAGAGAGAGAGAGAGAGAGAGAGAGAGAGAGAGAGAGAGAGAGAGAGAGAGAGAGAGAGAGAGAGAGAGAGAGAGAGAGATTGTACGTTGATGAATATTTGTTAGTACATGTTTGACCTCCACATAGTTTATTTGACTCCCAGATCTGACACCAAGGGGTTCCATTTGATCCTCAGTTTTACACCCTTGGGTGTACAGTCTATACAGCATTTTGAGGTTATGCTACACAGATATTTGAAACGTTAGATATACCAATCTGAAAAGCATTTATGATGTCAAAGTGCTTGAAGGAATAAGCCTGATTAAGCTACTTATTTCAATTAGCTAATGCATCTACTTGTATATCAATGATTTAGAGTTATTATGTACTTCTAAGTGGGACATGGATAAGGTGAAGTTATCTAGACTGGCAACATGCACAACAGAGTGAATGTTGGCATACCTTTATGCTATGGAGGGGGATTACCGCCATAATTCTATGCATGTATTTTCTAATCGTCTTTGAAGAATAATTGTAAATGGCTGCTTGCAAGTGCTCTTTTCATAATTCTGTCCATGTATATTGTATTCTTCATTGATGCAAATTGTAGGTGGCAGTTTGCAAGTGCTACTGCATTATTAAAAATGGCTGCTTGTAAGTGCTACATTCTTAATTTTAGTCATGAATTTTCTGTTCATTGATGCAAGCTGTAAATGGCTGATTGCAGCTGCTTATATCTACTTTCCTTCTCCGTCATTGTATCTCGCAATTTGTCAACTACCGAACATATTATTTAGTTTGTCGTATGGCAAATGCTATGCCAGTTATTACAAGTTTTATAATTTTGTTATAAACTTGCTATATCACAAGTTACATAGATTGCACCTTTTAAAATAATGATTATAATGTAGCATCAAGCGAGTTGTAAGTTAGCATCAAGGAAGTTACCATAAAATAATGCCTCATTATGACAACAGATGGCGCTGTGACACGTCAATTTCTTAGAGTACGACAGCTCCCCTGATCCTAGCAACAGGATGTTATACAATTTACGGCATATTTGGGCGTCTTATTTAAAATAACACTGAATTATATTACCGCATTACAGTCAGCTATTTTTCAGAGTATTGACATTTGAAAGAGAACAGAAATACAAGAAACACAAAACAAATTAAAGGTATCAAATTGTATACAATTAGATGTATTTTACACAATGTTATATTTCCGCTGACTCTTCCCACCCCATTTTTATTTGGATATTTTGTGTGTTTGTGTGTGTCTGTGTGTGTGTGTGTGTGTGTAATTTACCGCTACCGCACGGTGGAAGAATAGGGTAACCTCTTACAAGCAAGGTTTAAGGTCCTAATTTGTTTATATATTCTCGTACACAATGTTATCAATTTAGAGCATGTTTATTATTTTAGAGTACATTGCAAATTCTTCTTTTTGTATCAGTAACAAATCTCATAAAGTTGGAGCAAATTGCAAATTATACATCAAGGATATGCTTTCTTTTTTTTATTCACGAGAGAGAGAGAGAGAGAGAGAGAGAGAGAGAGAGAGAGAGAGAGAGAGAGAGAGAGAGAGAGAGAGAGAGAGAGAGAGAGAGAGAGAGAGAGAGAGAGAGAGTACATTGCAGAGATGTTTATTCTGCTTATTCTCTCATCCCTATGAAATTAATTTTAACTGTATACATGTATGGCATGGATGATTATGCAATAGTCAGCAAGTATTATCATTAGTTGTATGTGACAAGAATCTCGTATCTCCATTTTCATTGTAAATCTGAATTCTAATGCAACAGCAAGAGGCAAATGACTTCAAAGATATCACATACAAAGCATATACTGTAGCATAGCTATATGCTATAAAATATGAACTTATTTCACTATAAAACAAAAAAAAGTATAACAATATGAAATATATTTTATATATCTTAACATAAAGAACATTTTCTTTATTTCCATAGATAAAACTGGAAACTACATTTTTTATTATTTAAAATCGTATTCATCCATATATGAATCAAAATTTATAGTACTGGTAAGATGATCGATTGAAAGGTACTTCACAGATAAAGTATCATTCTCGTTTGGTAGCAATTAAAAAAATATAAAATATGTAATATAAATGACGTTGATACCGCTGCCAGTAACCAGTTCAATTTGTTTTTATTATTACTACTACAATACAGTACCAAATTTGATGGATACATTTAAATATGAATTTAATGTAGTAGCTAAAAAGATTAATATAAATTTTTGCATGTATCTTCTACAGATGTGATTATTTCTGTTAAAAGAGTAAAATAAGACACCCACCCACCCTTTTATATTTTAAAAACCTTTCAAAGTCTGTAAGACTACTAAAAGCTCAGGCTGTTGTAGAATTCAACGCCCACCAACACCAATACCTGCATAAACATCTTCATTTGTCTATGATTGTATCATTCCTTTATTCTATTTAAAATATATGCTAATAATGTCATGACAAAAACATATCAGCAAAATATAACTATGCAATAAAGCAAAATAAATAAATTTATATACAGTCTTGTGTTTAACTTTTCATAGGAAATAGTAGGGACAAAATTAATGTAAACCGGCATTCTTAAAACCAATATTATTAGATGCATTAGTCTAAAACAAAAATTGTCATAGAGGTAGGCAGTTATAAAGATCAAATACCGGGATTGTCTTGTTACTTTGTTCTTATAAATTTATTTGCCAATCTTTTTTGTTTTTTACTTTCACACGAAATGAATAAAGACAAGCTTTTCACACAAATTGGCTTTTGGATTAAACATACTCATAATTGCAAATTTTAAGGAATTAAAACTAAATTCTGGATTCGCCGATAAACATTTCCTTTTACATACCACATTCATTTGTCATTTATGCCTCAAGAACAGTAAGGTCATATTCCCTGGTGATAGTTTCAAGAATTAATCCCAAACAACATTCCATTACTGAATCTGTATTCAGTATACACACTGTACAAAACTGCTCACCTTTTGGAGAATTTGTTGTTGTTGTTTTTTGTTGCAGGCAATAAAATAGGTCATTTGCACACGCTATGAGCAAAAAATATCAAAAGGATTATATTTTATTTGCTAATTTGTTTTTTTTTCTTCTGATGCTCGGACCTTCACAAAAATATCATATTTTGAATTTGAAATGAAATGTTAAATTTGGCTTAATATGTGCCTTGGAACATTGGATAAGGTAAATTTCATAATTTAAATGATAATCACACTGCAGAGAGAGAGAGAGAGAGAGAGAGAGAGAGAGAGAGAGAGAGAGAGAGAGAGAGAGAGAGAGAGAGAGAGAGAGAGAGAGAGAGAGAGAGAGAGAGAGAGAGAGAGAGGGTGGAGTCACTAAACTACTTTTGAATTGCAAAAAACAGCACACTTAATAAGTCGGAATCATGCGTTACGAAATTCACATTTCAAGATGTCTTTTAAATTTTCTTTTTTTATATAAAATAACCTCTTTGATGTGACAAAGAGCAGCTGAATAATTATAACTTAGAGGTGCTATATTTATGTTTTTAAAATTATAGAACTAATTTATTATTTTTAATTGGTTTGATAATGGTAAGAATTGCATAAATAAATGTAAAGCATCTTGTAACATTGTCTTTTGTCTCACTTTCAGAGACAAGTATTAAGGAATACAACCAGTTGTAAGGCTGTTTGTATGTTGTTTTTGTTGGGTTTTTTGGGGGGGTGTATATAAATACGTTCAAAGGTTGAAGTTCTGTACATACAAAATGTAGATTGAGTATTGGAAGATAATCGTACACTAAATCTAATACCTCTATCCGCAATTTTTACCATGATACAAGCATGATTGTCCACTATTGGCTATAGTGACAAAATATGTTCCAAAATGAAGATTGTGATAAGAATACGAAAATCTTCTGGAATGCTTAATATTTTAAATGTCATTTTACTTATAAACATTTTTATGTGCTATTGATGCTGCTCTGAAATATATCAGTTTAGCCAGAGCTTATGTACAGTAGTATAACTGGAAAAAAATAGACGTCTGTGACATGCGTCAAAATGAGTGACGTACAAAACGATCCTTACAACCTGAGGTCGTCGGATGAAAGCTCGTTAAGAAAAGTCCGAGGGAATATATCATTGTAATTTTGATCCTTGCTTTAATAAATAACTAATCTTTCCAAAGTAATGAGAGATATAACTAAGGAGTAGATTTCTTAAACGGTGAAAGTAAGTGCGTCAAAACTGGTGTTGATGGACAACCCTGCTGAAGTGTATGCTTTTTTTGTTTTCGTATGATTCTATATAAAACTTAGATTTTAGAGAAAGCATATGGTTTTAGAGAACGATTAAAACTTCGTTGCTAACATACATATTAAAAAGGGTACTGAAAAAGAGTCACAAAGTGTATAAACACAAACTAAATACCGTGAAGCTCCGTGGGGAGCATTAATTATTTCTAGTAAAGGAAAAAAAAACTTTGAAAATTTAGAGCGCCATCTGTTGTCATAATGTCATGCTAATCTCTAACATACCATTATGACAACAGATGGCGACACGAGTTGGACAACACAAACGATACTGAAAACAGCAGTTGTAATTGTAATATGTCATGTTTATAAACAGAATATACAAAACTTGTAACAACTTACATAGGACAAACTGCAGAATCAGTTCAGCAGTTGGCAAATTGCAAGATGAAATGACGCAGATGGAAAGTGGATCTAAGCATTTACGAGCAGCTATTTACAGCTTGTAGCAATGAAGAACAGAAAATTCACGACTAGAATTAGGAATGTAGTATTTGAAAGCATTTATTTACAATAATGCAAAAGGAAAGTAACTCTTTCAAACTGCCACATACAATTTGCATCAATGGAGAATACAATATACATGGATAGAATTGTGAAAGTAGCACTTGCAAGCAGCAATTTACAATAATTCATCAAGGAAGATTAGAAAATACATGCATAGAATTATGGCGGTAATCCCCCTCCATATTATGCTACTTTCATGTTCTCTGGCTGACATTTCTTATCATGTGGTCATTATGGAAATTATATGCAGCTTCTAGTAATGCAATGAATGAATTACAGACAATAATAAAGTAAAATCTAAAATCGGCTCACTGTTTTCATCCGACCTATTAAATCCAGGAGTTGAACGTTTTCATCTTGCCGATAAAATCCATGGAGGTGATAAAGCGGATCTCCGAACAACTTGAAACTTGTACATCTGAAGTAAGGCCAAGCTGCATACTCGATAAGCCAAATTACACTCATCAATCTATCCATGGCGCATTAATGAACAGTTATAAATAATGTTTCAACAGTAAGCTATTGCTTCTATTAAATAATGATGAATTTGGCATTATTCAATCATTAGCTATTACTTCTATTAAATAATGATGAATTTGGCACTATTCAATCATCAGCTATTGCTTCTATTAAATAATGATGAATTTGGCACTATTCAATCATTAGCTATTGCTTCTATTAAATAATGATGAATTTGGCACTATTCAATCATTAGCTATTGCTTCTATTAAATAATGATGAATTTGGCACTGTTCAATCATTAGCTATTGCTTCTATTAAATAATGATGAATTTGGCACTATTCAATCATTAGCTATTGCTTCTATTAAATAGTGATAAATTTGGCATTATTCAATCATTAGCTATTGCTTCTATTAAATAGTGATAAATTTGGCACTATTCAATCATTAGCTATTGCTTCTATTAAATAATGATGAATTTGGCACTATTCAAGCTTATAAACTAACGAGACAATATTAATGTGCCTCCTTTTCTAAGTGAATTAAGCATGGTGTATACAATTTCAGAAATCATTTCTGCTCTACCTTCTACAACCTCTCTCTCTCTCTCTCTCTCTCTCTCTCTCTCTCTCTCTCTCTCTCTCTCTCTCTCTCTGATGCATACGGAACAAAGTATGCAGAGAGAAAACTAATTTGACCTTGAGGAAACCCTTGATACAAGAACCTGGCTCGTGGCCACTCCAGAGGTATAGTGTTTAGACTGTCTGCCTCCAATGCGTGAGGTCACAGGTTCTAACGGCTGCCTCGCTAAGCGTTCTGCATTGAGAGGTTAGTGTTAGGACTAGACGGCAAGGTGTTATGACAATATGATTCTATTGGACATCGTGCCACTTGTTTGCAGCATGATGCCACAGTGCTAGACATCGCAATAAACTGCCACACTGCAGACATCGCAGCAATATGACTAAAAATGTTTTAAAGCTACGTAAAAAATCTAAATCACACACACACACACACACACCATCTCGTCGTAAGTGTATTTGTAAACTGTCCATAGGATTTATACACATATTTAACACTCTCTCCCTTTTTCATATTGTACGAGACTGTAAAGCTATTTTCTTGGGCAGGATGTACACACTGTAATGTAATTATGATTATGTTTTTCTTTATTCACCGGTACAATACTCTATACATCACGTGTTAAAGAAGCGGCGTTGTTTTATCTTCATTTGAACCATCCTTTATCTTTAAATCGTACTGTGCCATATATCTATCTAATCAATATAAATAAAAAATTGAGGCTCAAAATAGACATTAAGATCACCATGAGAGATAAAGCTATAGGCAACATCTGCATTGCTAATATAGACCGATTCAAATACAACTCATATATTTGTCTTGGTTACAATACTTTTAGTGTCATTAAACTTTTAATTGTAATTAGAATGTAAGTGGCCCATTGTAAGTTGTGATAGTAAGCTACCCGATTATTATTTGTCACAGGTGCAATCAGTTTGAAAGGTTTCTTTCATAGCATCATACCTTCTTCGCTAATCAAACTTGGATTCTACCCCAAATATGAAACATAATTTCACAATAAAGTTTATGGTAAATAATGCGTATGTTTCAGTCGCAATAGGCATCGTACGAGTCTTTAGCTACTACGATAATTTTACTGACATTGGTGACTTTCTTGAAGCAAACTAATGTTTCTGTAGAAAGATCTGGATATGGAACTTGGATACATTTTCTACTGAGGGAAAGCTAGATGACCTCTTGCCATAGCAAATAACGTATTCCTATGTTGCCCCGAGAGCCAGACTCTGAAATAAAAATAAGCATGCTGTATAAAAATTGCGATATCTGAATTAGAGACAAGAAATACAAAAATTAGGATTAACCACTTTGTCACAGAAGGAATAGTGCCAAAATTCTAGTGCGCATACAATGGTTAGGTATTATTTTCCATAGGATGGAAAATAAGAACACATCAATTAGATGATGCAAGACAGCATCAGCGAATAGGCGGCCAAATACTAGAGGGAAGAAATAAAGCACGCAGGTATTTTAGTGCTACATGGTAGAAAAACTAGTTCATCCTGTAACAACAAAAAAATAGACCAAACTGCAGCCACTCATGCTATCATGCACGACATACGTATCAGAGGACTAAGTGCGTAAACTAGGGAACATCGTAATATATTAAAAAAGATTGTTCCTGCGATCAATGAAAAATCATTAGACAAGAGAGTTTATCAATATGTATCAAGTGATTCTTTAATATTATTTGACTACAATGACCATCTCGTAACTATTGGAAATATAAACTGTCAAAAGAACTACAAGGAAACAAATGCAATTATACAAGAGGAGTTGTACCTAAGTTTAAGGAAATTATGTTTCTGAAATGTTATCAGATTCGGAAAGACGAACAGAATTTGACAACGTCTTGCAACAGATCGAAGCATCTACTTGATTCAGCAGACAATGGAAAAATGAAACACGAAGAACCGATTAAAAATGCGGAATCACCAGAAACGTACAGTAGAAATAAGAGAGGGGTCTCTTGTGCGATTGCATACAGAAGATCAATGTTATCTTGAGTTAGGACAGAAGGATGAAAGGTCAACAGCAGCGGTAAAGTGTACATATAAGAAAAATGAAAGAAGTATAATGCAAGGATTGTATCGAAGAAGCAGGTTTTATGTTCCAGAAATATGAGCACGCACAGGATTTCCTCAAGAATTTCGAAATACATTCTCTTGAAACACTGATCTGGAATTATTCCAAACGATGAACAATTCTGTATTTGTCAAGACAAATAATCAATTATTTGAAAGCATTCAGATACGAGTAACCATGGAATTTGTTAACAACGTTGCGCAACGCGACAATCTTGTTTCTGATTCTTGCTTCATCGCAGTAAAAATATTTGACGAGAATTAGTTGCAATCTACAGCAAAAGAATGAAAAAATTTGAAATAAAAATATATAATATAATTTTCATTATAATGTTTGTCAAAGCAAAATACGGTGACCAGGCTAAGCTGCTACTTTATGACACGACTTCTTTGTGTTATAAAATTATGAAAGAAAATATATATGCTACTATGAGAAAATGTTTTCCTTGCTGTCCTGGAGCTAATGATGGTCAGTGTTGTAAGTACTATGATGCAAGTTGTTGGAAAATTTGAGGAACATCAGATGGTAGCTTTCGAAGAAGTTATCAGTCATGTACAATATAGATTTGCTAGATGAATCAAAATAAAACGTGCAAAGGGGGAAAAAGAAATGAAATATTGAAAAAAAGAATTATGATTGGTAAAATTGATTACCATGTTATTAAAGGATATTTAATTATTGGCGTTTTGGAAAAGGATTAGTAAAATTTATTGGCATTTTGAATGAAAGAAAGTGTAAAGATTGATACTTATTTAATAAAAGGGTGGTGATTAAATTGCACAAATGTGTTTATAACTCTCTAATACATTCAGGTATTCTGTGGATTTTTAATATCTTTGTTTCATTTCAATATCAGAGCCAGTTTTGATAATATGCCAATAAATATCACTGATTATATCTTATATGCCAAAATATTTTACAAATCTTATCTTAATATGCCATTAGATTTTTGAATCATATCCGAAGATGCCAGTCAAGTTTATTAATCGTATCCCAATATGCAAATCAATTTTACTAATCATATTCAATAATTCAATAGACTTTACGAATGGTATCCAAAAATGCCAATCAATTTTATTAATCGTTTTCCAATATGCCAATCAATTTTATTGATCATATCCTAATATTTCAATCACTTTTACTATCGTATACCAATATGCCAATAAATATTTCAAATCGTATCCGAATATGACAATTTTAGGTATCTTATCCCCATCTTACTGATCGTATCTAATATGCCAATTTATATATCGTATCCAATTTGCCAATTAGTTTTAGTAATCGTATTCAAATATGCCAATCACTTCTACTATTACTATCCCATTTCCTGCATGAAACGAGCATTTCACGCTCTCAGGATGCTTGATTTTATTATTTGCTCTTTCTCTCTGCCACTCGTGGGGATGTTGAGATATGTAGAAATATATGTATGGATGAAGGTAAATACAAAGGAATTCAGACATGCAATCATGGATTATTTAGTAGCTTCCTAGGCAGAAACTTAAGAGGACGTGTGTACTAAAATAAACAGATGCAAAATAGTATATTGTTCGTTTAGAAGAAACATTGCTTAGATTTATGTCCAGAGACTGTTTCCTACCCAAACGCCATTACCAATTAACTCATCGCATGTTCAGTATACCAAAGACATTGCCAATCAAGCCATCGCATTGTTTCGTACCGCAAAGCGTTTGCCAATTACACCCGTCACATATTATGTACCGTACACATGTTTCGTACCCCAAAGCCATTGCAAATTAATCCAACGGAAATGAATACACGCGTAGTTTTCATTTTTGATCGAATAAAATAACCAACAATTAAAATCAATTTCTCGTAAAACCATCCAATTATTTTAGGAACTGTATTAATTCGTCTGTAATACGGCGTTTCCGTTCATTTCACATACCCCGATGCCCCATACACATTTTGGATTTGTTGAGATTTACAATCATGCTAGTTCTCTCACAAAAAAAACTTAGCATAATCTGTGAATGTGTGTGTGCATGTGTGTATGTCTTCTTCTTGTAATCTATCTGTATCAGGGATGTTTACTACGTCATCTACTTACAATAAAGTGAAAAATGTTTTCAAATTCTTAACTAATATTAACCGTGAGATTATGTCATTTATTAGCTTACGAAATAGTGTTGGTCTTAGGACACAACCTTGTCTCAAAAGTTCAGTCAGACCTGTATGTCAAATGCAGTCAAACCAGTCTGTCAGATGCAGTCAAATCAGTCTGTCAAACCAGTCTGTCAGATGCAGTCAGACCTGTCTGTCAGACCTGCAGGAAGTATAACAAAACTCTCCAGGATACATATTTTTCTTAAAACATTCATAATTTTGCTCGGTAAAACACTATTACTGGTCAAATGATAATATACAATTGGAATCATATCAGGTCTATAAAATGTTGTTTTTTCTGTGACCTTAAACTGCTTATGACCTATTGGTTATTTATTAGATAATTCTAGATATCGTCAGTTTTGTGTATGACAAAGTAATGATTGCTACCCATTCGGTTTTGATCTTGTACTGGCTCTTTAAGCTAATAGTACAAAACCGTTTTAGGAAATAAAATTATATATTCTTTTTAAGGAACGCTCTTTAAATATGTCCCATATAAAAGTAGATTTGTTCTGTTAATTTCTCACTTTGACGTGCCTGACGGTACATTTCCGTTACGTACGCATTGATCTCAATATGTCTTTGTACTAACCGTCGTCACTCAGATTAATACTAGTGATATAAAGCGCTCACTGTTTCGAATCACTGCCATCTCACCTCTGTCTGCATGGGTTCGAGTCTTGAGTTCGGCCAGTGTGGGTATGTAAGAATGCGTGCCAGTAGCTTCTCGTGGGTCGGTGGTTCTTTCCTGGGTTTTCCAGTATAGCATATCTCGTGCTGAAAAATGGCGTTAAACTCTTAAACAACAGCAATAACAACAACATATCTATTATATATTGCTTTTTCTCTATATTATTATGGACGCATTATTTGCAGATTAGGTTAAACTATTTTCCCTTCACAATGGGATGGTGTATCCTGACATAAGGATGTAAATATTTGTATGCAGCATGTTAATTATATTCCTTCATCGCTTGAACGTTTTCATTTGTGTGAGGATCCCCATATATTAATTATGAAGACATATATAGATTCAACTGCACACCTTATTTATCGCCTCTTCAGCTATTCATTCCCAGTTTGCATCAGTTATTTGGACTTTCAAAGAGCATTACACTTGAAAATATCGGTATTCACCCTGATAATGTACCATTATACAATTTGTTATTTGATACTTTATTAGAAATCAAGGATGTTATTGAGACTAATCTTCCCCGTGATACTAGTCTTGTGTGTTTTGTTTAAACAACGAATCGCCTTCATTAGGAGAAGCCGAGTCTTCCTCATTATTATTTGTCCGTGGCTTTTCCCTGACTTGGCCTGCGGTTGTCAACCCTGACTGTGGATACGTCGACCGATCAGGATCGCTTCATTAATACTCCCATCATAAAAACAGATAAGTGGAAATATACGTATGAAGTTAAATAGACTGGTCGGTAAGTAGGTAGGTAGGTTTGTAGGTTCATGCGGTTTGTAACTCAACAGGGGCAAGATGAAGATAGTCATAAATGTATTTTTGAAGTCAAATATTTGTTTTGTAGGCAGTGGCTACCCCGTATCCGACATCCTTTTCTGATTAAATCCATCGCAAAAGATTGTGTGACTTTTTCATTCACATTTGTCCAGCGATATAATAATCGTTAGAGCCATTCCGGTCAAGTTGTTTAATTATACACGTGAGATATGCTAACATGCTTGACATTTCAAACTTTCGTATAAGAGATATAAGGTCAGTATTTTAAACAATTTTGGTTTCTGTATATGGCTAAGTTAGCAGAACGTTGTGTTTTTTGGTTTTTCGTAGTATATATTTAAGTGTTAACAGAACCATATCGCATGAATTCACGAATTTGTATTTTTCTAACATTTAAAGCGCCAACACAAAGAAAATAAATTTGTTAATGTTTCAGCTCAGGAAAGGAAACAATTTAATTCTGGTCAAAATTTAACCATTTAAACCTATAGAGGAATATGTAATAGGTCATTTTATATTAATTGGTTGACGTGTGTTCGTATTACCATACTGACATGCATTTATTTTACCGTCTTGACATGTATTCATATTACCGTGTTGACATGTATTCATCTCATATTCTCTCTCTCCACACACACACACTTTTTCGCTCTCGCACACACACACACACACACACACACACACACACACACACACACACACACACAACAGTGCTAGTCGTCGAAGACGGCGGGTGGAAGTGGAACCCAATCACACGTTTTAGTCATATCCTTACGCGAGCTTGAATAGTTTAATCGTCAAACCCACATTGCTTTTAATTTCAGAGTCTAAGATATATCCAGTAAGGCTAGATGAACATACGGTAGCTTAAGGCGCGAATTAAGACACATGATCATCAAATGATTGAGACTAGAACTGCACGTGCAGTCAATGTTGACATCAATTGATATAGACTAGAAACTAGACCAACAGTAAATGTGGCCATCAATGGAAAAAGACTTGTATTGGGTGTACAGTCAATATGGTCATCAGTAGACAGAGACTAGTACTAGACGTACAGTCAATGTGGCCATCAATGGAAAAAGACTTGTATTGGGTGTACAGTCAATATGGTCATCAGTAGACAGAGACTAGAATTAGACGTACAGTCAATGTGGTCATCATTACACAGAGACTAGAACAAGACGTACAGTTAATGTGGTCATCAGTACACAGAAACTAGAACTAGACGTACAGTCAATGTGGTCATCTTTAGAAAAGAGAACTAAGATGACAAGTGTTGTAAAGAATTATAAAAATGTAAAAGTGCGAACGTGGCGAAAGTTTTTGTATTTATATATAGTACAAGCCAGATAGAAAAAATAAATGCACTAAATTCCTATTTTTAGTTAGAATTATAACGAAAACGTTTTTCCCAAAAAAAATGAAATTTCTTTAATTGGTAAATAAGTTTCGTAGCCCCTTTAGATGAAGTCCCGTTATCTCCTATCACAATATGTCTGCATCTTTAATTTGATATCTGCTGTTCTAAGTTATCCTGCAAATCAAAGATCTTCGAAGATAAATCCTTGCTGTTTGAAATAATGCATCCATTAAACGAAGATGAACTGCTTTTTAAATATTCATCATCTACCCTTTTGCTCGTTTTCTCATTTCATCATGATAATTATCTAAATGTTTTTTGCAAAATCCTTTTCTCTTCGTTTTCAAGGATTTTTTTTATTTAAAAATGTTTAATACGCAGTTATGTCTAATCGTAAATCTAGCCTTAATACTTTATCGTCTGACACATTTCTAACGGAAAATCCATATGTTCTGCATATTTAAGAAAGAATCAAAGGAAAACAATCTTTTTATGTCTTTGAACTCGTAAGAGTAATCAGTAATCGGTATAATTATCAGGAGTAATCACTAATCGGTAAAGCAATCATGAGTAATCAGTAATCGGTAAAGTAATCATGGGTAATCACTAATCGGTAAAGTGATAAGGAGTAATCAGTAATCGGTAAAGTAATAAGGAGTATTCAGTAATCGGTAAAGTAATAAGAAGTAATAAGTAATCGGTAAAGTAATCAGGAGTAATCAGTAATCGGTAATCAGGAGTAATCAGTAATCGGTAAAGTAATCATTAGTAATCTTTAATCAGGGGAAATCAGTAATCAGGATATATATTGATCTGTCAGGCATTATTCGCTGGCTGCTATATTGGTACATGTTATTTGCCATTCCACTCGACTTACAAGCAAGTAAATAACTATGTTCATTTTGTTTCATTTGCTAATGTCTGTTCTCCCAAAGGTTAGATTACCTACGACGCTGTAAAAGTGATGAATGGAATCATCTCTTTACGTATGAATGTAATATTTATGGAGATTAGTACAATATCTAAAATTGATATATACATCTTTCATTTTATATAATACTTACAAAACCACCAATTTAGACAAAACATATACTAAACTATCATATATTAAGCACCAATTTAGGCAATATATATATATATATATATATATATATATATATATATATATATATATCTGTGTGTGTGCGTTTGTGTGAGTGCATAAAGATGAAGCAGTAACTCAAACACAACTTATGCAAAAATAAACATAGTTTATATTTCATTTCCTACAAATAGAAACAAACAATTAGAGTGCAATCAACGTTTACAAAATAGCATACTCACCCATGTCTACATTGTCATCCTACTCAAAACAAAATAGATCAATTTACGTTTATTCTTTCATGTTTAGTCACATTGAATGCAAGTAACATTCTTCACTTTTTTACTATATTTTATTGCCAATAAATTATTGATTGTGCAAGCAAGAGATCTGGAAAAATTCAAAACAAGTAATTTACGTAAGTCTAATGGTCTGAGACGAATACAAGAAGGAAGGCATTTTGTTGTGGTCCCGTACTTAACATTTTATCTGTAGTCATAATGTAACAAAAGGTAATATGTTTTTTGATATTTTTGTGTTAGTAATTGTGAATCTTTTGTATTAATTATACACTCATTCATTTAAATGTGTTTTTGAATGCAATGTTAGCTGTCAAATAAAATCCTACCTGATTAAAAATTAACATTTACATAAAATCTTACCTGGTATAATATTAATATTTACTAATGGTAAGCTGCCTTATTAAGTAGACTGCATTTAAAACAAAAACGACTTCTTTTTTATAAATGGAAGTCCAGGAACATGAAAGATTGGTGATAAGATCACAGGCAAATAAATCATTATTCAGGAAACAGCATGCGTGTCTTGCGTATTACCAAATGATAAATAACCTAGCAGCAAGGGTACATCCGGTATTTCGTTTTGATAGAATAGATGAACAAATTTTTGTAAGCTGTAGCAGACCGTTACATGAGTCGCTAAGTGTTGGTATATAGGACCTTTTTTTTTTTTTTTACAAAGAAGTACATTATCAGCATTGAATAATATTGATCGAGTTTATCAGATTATAAGGCTCCGTATCTCGTGAACAAGGTGGGGGTAAAATAGGATACAGTGTCACGTAAACAAGATGGGGGCAAATAGGTTATGAAATAGGGATTTTCATTGTTGATAAATTTATTTTAAAAATATACAGTTGTTATTTTATCTTACTCCTGTCTGCAAGAAAATGTCACACAGTTTCAAAATAAAGTACTTCTCTGCCAGCAAATTTTGGTCGATCAGAAACCATTTTGGCTCTTTCTAATTGTAAGATTTCATTTTTTGTTAAAAGAATCTGAACTTGTAAAGGAAATCAATACTTCAAAATTGGGGGAATATAAGATGTTATGTTAAATCAATTTTATTCAAATTATGTTTGACAATACATACTTAAAACTATCTCAGTTTTCCAATTCTCATTGACACATCACAATTATACATTCCATATGGTTGCTTCAGGGGCAACTGGCTGATAAAATAATTCCTAGAAATCCAAGTAATACAAAAACAAGTTTTTTTTTCTCAGGAAAATTATTAGTAATGATAAACATGATTACCTTTTAGGGTTCCTATTTCTAAAAAAATTAAAGTTCCCCATTCTTCTTCTGAAGTTATTTCTGCACTTTTTTTACCTTTATATACATATATACTATACATATGTACATATACATCAAATTCATCTTGATTCATATATAGTGTTCATATTGATTCATATTTAGTATTCATACTGATTTATATATTTGGTATTGATACTGATTCATGTTTAGTATCGTATCACATCATATACTCTGCTGAACATCGGAAACACAAGATGACGTGTCAATAAATGTATACGTGTATACGATGTCAATATAATGTTACAGAGAAATATACATTTAATGCTGATCACCCAAAACTCTTGGTGCTACAACTAATTCTCATGTCTAAGATTTATTGACACGATTACATTGGTGTAAACTTTATATTTTTTTCTAAATCAAACCGTCAGTTACTTTTATCATGCCTTATTTAGAATATTATTAGTGCCTAATATAATAGTAATATTGTTTAGTATGTCTTTTACATAAATCATCATATATCCGGTAAAGTAACTCGATTAAACGTTTTACATAAATCACCATATATTCTCAAGGTCATTTGCATTAAACGTTTCAGTCATTTCATTCAAATGTAAATATTTCTCTGCATTGCAACTTAACCTTTGGAGATCTTTGGATAAGTTCGTACTGTAGTGAAACCATACACAATAACATATTTTGTTGGATTCATTTTGTTAGATAGATAAGGTCTGAAGAACACATACTTTGAAATATTAAGGTGTTTAAGTTCGTCTACCTTTTGATGATTATATTTCTTTACCCAAGCATGCAACATTTTCATTTCAATCATGTGTTTCGAAGAGATAGTGTATGGATCTAGTCAATAAATATTTATGTGTGCTGTATTCTCTTCTGTTCTAATAATACATATTTATAAACTCACTTTTCAATGAAGTTGTCCAGGAAACAATGGCAAAAAAAATCATCTCATAGTGTAATTTGTATGTGTGGAAATATAATATGCCACTACGATGGCGTACGTCCACTATATTATAAAGTGTCAGAATGAATTGAATTGTAGAAATTATATTAGTCGTTTCTGAAACCGAAAGGAATATATTATACATGGGATGCGTACACCCACCCATACCCCAGCGTTTTTTATTTATTTATATCCAATGTATGTACGTATGTATGTATGTATGTATGTATGTATGTATGTATGTATGTATGTATGTATGTATGTATGTATGTATGTATGTATGTATGTATGTATGTATGTATGTATGTATGTATGTGGGGGTGGGTGGAGGGGTGGGTGTGGGTGTGGGTGTGGGTGTGCGTGTGTGCGTATGTGCGTGTTTGTGTACAACCACTGTTTACCTTTAACATGATAGATATGTATGGGGTTTCCTTTCATCGGATTCATTCAGGTTGACCATATCTATTTATTTATATATCAATTTGCATTATTATACTTATTTATTTACTTATTCAGTTCAATTTTGTCGTAATCAGAAAGATAGATAATTCATTGAGATGTCAAAGCAAATGATATGTTATGAAACAGCTGTTGAGGTCAAGATATTGTGTCATCGAAATATCGTCAGCCTAAATCATTAAACCTCAGACAAACAAATTGAAAACAATAAAAGTACTGGTCATTTTTGGTAAAAAAAAAACCGCATTTAAGAGAATGTCCTTACAACAGTCTACAGGCTTTCGAATTCAGGTTAATTTGATATGTACCACGGGACAATATATTCACGAAGTTAAACATTCTTACACAAGAAGAAAACGAGTAGATGCTGGAATAGAGTGGACCTGTCATGGTCTAATGGGACATGGCATCATGGTTTTGTGGGACATGGCATCATGGTCTGGTGGGACATGGCATCACGGTCTGGTGGGACATGGCATCGTGGTTTTGTGAGACATGGCATCATGGTCTGGTGGGACATGGCATCATGGTTTTGTGAGACATGGTATCATGGTCTGGTGGGACATGGCATCGTGGTTTTGTGAGACATGGCATCATGGTTTTGTGGGACATAGCATCATGGTCTGGTAGGACATGGCATCATGGTTTGGTGGGACATGGCATCATGGTCTGGTGGGACATGGCATCGTGGTTTTGTGAGACATGGCATCATGGTCTGGTGGGACATGGCATCGTGGGTTTGTGAGACATGGCATCATGATCTGATGGGACATGGCATCATGGTTTTGTGAGACATGGCATCATGGTTTTGTGGGACATGGCATCATGGTCTGGTGGGACATCACATCGTGACTGCTTGTCAATACAATGACATACAGGGTCTGTGTCCACTATTTGCTTTACAGGTCATGCCGTTTCTAATGAATCTATATTAAATAAGAAAAGTGCATAGATATTAGGAAATAATACAAATGCTGCGTTATTCAAAACGATCGAAAATCCAGGATTGAGAATGTCTACATCCACGAGCATTGGAGTCGAGGTCAATTTGTCTAAGGTTCAGGAGCCGCGACCGAAAATGGTACGTTTTCGAATTTAAGCATCCGATTAACCCATGTTGGCTAGCGGGGCATTCCCTTGGCAAGGGAGAAGGTATTGAACCTAATTATGATAAGCCAAGCATTCATAAATTCATACAGCAGCTAAATCTGTAATGTGGTTTAGATTTACTTTGAGTTAGGCTTGAAAACTGGTTGTCTTGTTTAGTGATTGCCTGTCACAGAATAGCACTAGATATCAAATGCATAACCTGGGTTGCAAAAATAAATAGCCAGCTTGGTTTACTTATATAAGTATGTCTGCTACAGAGGTAAGTATCTAAAAATGGAGATGGTTGAGGGGTGATGAAAAGTATGCTAATTTGTTATAGTAGTAGTGAACTTGATTCATGCATATGCACATACTGATTCTTGTATCCGCCTTGTTACAGGAAAATAGTCAAAATAGCTGTTTGCTGTCAAAAATGAATGTAAAAGAGACGGGTTGGTGGCAGTGTTGGTTCAGTATAAAAGTCACCAGATGCATAAGGAATTAACCTGATTGCCGCAGTCAAAATTTCACATGCATGCCTTCTACAAAATCTATATTTTGTTATTGTTTTTATATTCATAAAAATATTCTCATTTTTTTGCAATTGGTCATTCTCGGATGAAAATTCATCAAAAAAACTGTGCCGTGAGACCTTTACTCCATTTGTATTAGCTCTTAATAGCCTTCGTGACGCTGAACAACACAGTAAGATAGAAATTAAAAAGAAAACCAAAACCAAAACCAAAACAACTAAATTATAAATATTGACGCACTAGCATCCTCTAGGACGTTTTAATGCTTGTCATCCCTCCTCTAAAAATACATTTAAACACAATTTTACTCATCAAAAAGTCAAAGGTCGGAACGACATCGCCTAATTTCTATACTTGTTAATGTCGCCTACACTGAACCTATAGGAAATCTATTGTCACTTCGTAGTCATTGATAAAATTTTCTCCTACTTATAATCTTTATAAAGCAAATTGTATACTAATTTACAAACACGGGATAAATGGGTCTTATAATACTAATGAACATGAAAGTTAAAGTCGACACGCTCACGTGCGTTACTGACTTTTATAGAATCGTTCCTCACTAAAGTCGGCGTTGTGCCTCGTGTCTGGACGTGTCAGTGTTTTTACTAAAAACACTATTAACATTCAATAGAATGTGAACCAGATCCAGTCACCAATATTCACTAATGAATCGATTAATTTACAAGATATTTAAAGCCGCCAATTATTGATTGTTATCTTTTGGGTGCCTTACACTGTTTTCGTGCCCTCCTCCAACTGACTGAATCAAGGCTTATCAGTTACGAAATTAATACAGAATAAAATGATCATGTTTTGTATTTATCGATGCCTAAAATTGTACCTAAATCACTCATAAAGTTTACATAAAATCCTTAAGGCTTTATGTAAACTTTATGAGTGATTAGGTAAAATTTACACATCGATAAATGCCCAACCATGATCATTTAATCCCTATAATTCCAATTTACTTTCTACAATCAGATCAGCAGATTCAATCAGCAAAACATTCACTTTTATGTACTTTCGAAGTTTATTTTTCATTAGCATCTTAACTGCTTTAGAATACATAGCCCTATCATCGCTAGACAAGATTCATCGATTCTTTATACAGTGATACTGTTTGGAATATAGCTGGTCATGCCAGTGATATATTGTTATGGTGATTTTTTATATAATAATAAAACAAATGGTTTTTGCTGTTAAGCCAAGAATATTCCTTTTGTTTCGAAACTTAATCTTGTGTATGATATGTGCTGTTATAGCAACGTCGTTGTTACTTTCTACACATTTCGATCCCTTTTTTGACATAAGACCTTAACCTTTAATAACCTCTGCTGTAACATGTTGTTGAGGTGAAATGCAATTATTTTTGATGAATGGCATGTAAAGTCTGCCATATGCCTTCTTTAGCAAAAGGGGTGAGTGCTGAAGTGTAGAAGGTCTATGCAATTACATTATTTTAGCTTCTAATGGTCTAGTTTAATCTGTGGCTTTTCAATTTTGCTCGGAAATCACAGGAGTTGGTGTGTGGGAGCTTGTTGTTGTTATTATTAGGGTGTAAGGCGTTTATATAGATAAAACTTCATTTGAAATGATCGGAAACAAGGAACCAAGGTAGTTAGTAGAATTTTTCGAAGTATAAAAATTCCAGATAAGTAACACATGACCGTTTAGAACGATCAAAACATAGAAAATGCAGTCAATTCATAAAAATTGGAATTATTGTTGAGTGCATTTAAAACAGGCATAAAAATCAAAGCATGATCAAGATATTAAAATCCACACCGATGATGGATTTTTAGGCTAGTAAATCCAGGTCGCGAGTCGGATTTGTCCTGCAGACAGTAAATTACACCTGCCTGATGTAAAGAGACCTATTTTGAAATGGCCATCGCGGACTGAGTAGTTCAGAGACGAAACAAGCTGGGGTTGACAAGTGGGCGTAAATTCTATAACGTCTGCCGCAAGCTTCAAAAGAGTCAAGTCCGCGTACGTGTAAGGCCACGATTTCCGTTACACACAAACATTTTGTTCACCAAAACACTGTCCTCTATTTGCTTCCAACTTGTATGAGACATATAGCAAAATATTCTTTGAGACTCCGCGATTGTCCGTTATTTACACGTTTGCACTACAAGGAGGTATCCGCTACTATAAGTTGTAATATATGCCAACAGGTTGTGCAAAAATGTCCCATTTTATTTTCACATTTCACCAGTGACTGGTCAAGATCAGTCCAACAGTCATACTGATTTAATTTATTTTAATTTGGGAATGTCAATTACGGTAATAATTTTAGACATTTTATTAAAAATTTAACTGTTTCAAGAAAAGTTAGTGCGTCATATAAGTAATATAGTCTTGGTGGTGTACCTGACCTTAGAGATAATTTATTAGATTTTACCCAGAACGTAGGCATGTGGAGGAAATATATAAATAACTTTAGTTTGTATGCTGATACCATAAACAGAAGTTACGCTTTTTCCAATAACCATGCTCATGACTAAGTCGTTAGGTAGTTTAATAGGATGTGATAACATAGCTATACAGACACTTAAAGCCAGACACTACACTTAACATAATAAACGCGAACAAATGTATGGACAATTATAATATGAAATTTGCTACAATCTGGTAGAAATTAAGATATATTAAAATAGAACTGTTGTAAATTACGGTGAAAAGAAGTCCGTCATAATTTAATTTATTGTTATGAAAGTAAAAACGTATTTTATAGAAAAGAATAAGAAAAACAAACATCAAACAAACAAACAAATCCACAAAAAAACATATCGGGACTACACCTAATCATTGCAAAAGGGAACGTATGAGGTTGGTTCTGTAAAGATATTTTCAATGACCCTTTCAGTGTCTTAAATTACAATGAAAATATACAAATTTAAACGGACCACTCCGGTGGCCTGGTGGTTAGAGCTTCCGCCTCAGATGCGGGAGATCGTAGGTTCGAACCAAGGCCGAGTCATCCGAAAGACTTATAAAAGCTGATATAGAAGCTGCCTCGCTTGCCTGTCAGCATTAAGAGGCCTGTGTTAGGACTGGTGGACAAGGTAATTTTACACATATCGTACTTTTGTATGGAGTATCGCTATTAGGTAACCTCATATGCATCCACAATTTGGAGATCTAGCATAGTCTTATTTCTCAATTGATGGGCAACCGCTCCGGTGGCCTAGTGGTTAGAGCGTCCGCCTCGGATGAGAGAGGTTGTAGGTTCGATCCTCGTCCGAGTCATACAAAAGACTTACAAAAATGGTATTAACAGCTGCCTCGTTTGACGCTCAGCATTAAGAGGTGTTAGTGTTAGGACTGATGGGCCTGGTGTTGAAAAAATAAGATAATGATGTATTATATCCTCTTAAAGATAAACATATGTAGTCAATGTCACGTGGGTGATGAGATATTGCAATACTGGTGGTCAATGTATCCAGAAAGGTCGTTTAATATGTACATTGATACATATTTAGTAAGCTTATCTATACAATGTCAATGTCAGTGTATCAACTTTATCCTTATTATAATAATATTCTGTGTTCAGCAGACCAGGTAGAAAGCAAGCAAATTACGACTCCAAAATGGTGTTTAATCGTGGGGAAATGTTTCAGAATGGCCTTTCTTCTGTAGGAATCAGTTGGCTAATGGCTTTATGGGTCTGTGACACTATTATCTACGGAAAACAGCGGGTTAATTTCCTTATGGGGTTTTACACTCGTAAATCTTGTATTGGCGGAAATTATGAAAATTGAAAGTATTTAATCCAAATTAGGTTCGGTTCATCGAATCCTCGAAATGTAGAACATAAGATAACTGCGATGCCCTGTATTAAATTAGGTTGGGACATTTTTCTCAAGCTCGTCATGTCATTCTATTGCCTAAATCCCGGTTTGATGAAACGTCTTTCTGCGCATGTTGCATTCACGTAGTTTTCTGCCAGTATTAATTAAAACTTAGATTTTTTTCAAAGATACGTTAAAAATCAAAATCACACACACACACATATGCTCGGGTTCGTGCATGCAAACACATTCCGATTCTTAAAATACAAACATGTACCGGCATAGCCTCAATGGGCAAATACTTGGAATATTGTATATACAAGTCGGTATAGTATAAGTCTGTTTTCTACCATTTGCATGTGTGATCGACATTCTCATCGTCTACTTCAAGGCCTCCATTCTGTGATACATTCAGCTTCTTAATTCGTATAGAAATTGGCGTTAATTGCCTCTCCAGCATTTGGATGTTCTTCTGAGAATCTTGTCATCAACATGATGGATGTTATTGTGGTAGTTATATGGCTTGTAATGAAAAAAGCATATATGGCGTTTGAGTAATCGGACTGGATTTCTTTCCTCTTTTTATTGTGCACAAATCAATATTAATAACAAGTCTGTATAAATGGCGGGATGAGATTTTGAAATTGAGCACATATGATTATATTGATTATATTTGGGCAATAACTTCAAGGATATTGTAAAATTGTATACACATATTTCTTTTTTAAATCTCTGCTAGTTGATATATCTTCACGATAAATCACTTAAGGCAGGCAAATGCAGTTTGGAAAAACAGCTTTTTAAGAATACAAACAATTATAAATATAAAAATGTGCTAGTTCCACCCTTGTTATAGGTGGATAGGATTATATTAAGATACGATGTGTTGTGACGTGATTTGGATTTTTAACGTAACTTTAAACAATTTTCATTAATATGGATACGGTGTCTCTAATTTGGCAATATAGAATGATGGGGCATCATGTCGCAGACATGAAGCATCATGTCCCACACCGTCACATTATCCTAACACCAGACCTACCAGTCCTAACAATAACTAATTATTGCTGAGAGCCAAACGAGGCTGTGTTATTACCATTGTCATAAATCTTTTGTTGGACTCGGTCCGGGTTCGAACCCGCGATCTCCCGCGTCCAAGCGGATGCTCTATCCACTAGGCCACCGGAGCGGTCATGAAGATACGAAAATGAAGGTATAACGCATAAAAAATTTGTGTTGTAGGGTTTAACGCCATTTTTCAGCACAAGACAGGCTATACATGGCAGCCAGTATTAATGGCGAAGGAAGAACCGGGAATACCCCAGAAAAAGACACCAACCCTTGAGAAGCTACTGGCATACCTTCACACGTACCGACATTGGCCGAATGCAAGAATCGAACCCACGCCGAAGGAGGCTAGATAGCAGTGATCCGTAACCGCTTTAGACCATTCGGCCACCATAAAAATGTTCATTCAGCACAACATCACCATGGTCCTATTTGATCCATGACAAAAAGAAATAAAAATGTTCATTCAGCACAATATCACCATGGTCCTATTTGATCCATGACAAAAATAATAAAATCCTAAACCAATCACAAAATTTTCCCTTATATCACACAAAGAACCATACAAAATATTGATTACTCTGAGATGGCCCTCTCAAAAGATAACGCTTGATGCAATACTTGACTGAGAACTAACATTTCGGATAGTACGGATGAAATTAATTCCTTGCCGTCCCTCTCCTACACCCGTATATATACAGCATATGTTACCTGTGCTGTTTTTGTATAGTCACACTTGTGTCCGCAAAGGGTAAATTGGAATTTACAACGGCGACCGTGTCAACCGGATTAAATGTAATCATTGTCGTATTAGAGTTGTGGAGTACGGACAATTTTAGTGTAAACAACGACATCAAAAGGTGTCAGATTATCTTTTAAATTATTATTTATTTTTTTATAATATCTTTGTGTATTGATCGTTTTGTCTACAAAGCTTGTGAGCGCAAGGTATGTGTAGTAACCGATGTAATCTGCAAACCTAACCCACCACGGAGTAATATTAGCGTCAGCACTAAGGGACTTTAGAGCGTCAGTTTTACGTTGGAATAATCCATCAAATCTTGTCTCAGAATTGTAATTATTTTTTTACATCGCTTTCGTATTTGATACAATGTGCTCTTTACCATATTTCAAGAGCTGTCTCGAAATCTGTTGATACAGTGGCTTTAATATGGCCCGCAAGATAGGTTAATTAGCTTTGATACACACACACACACATATATATATATATATATATATATATATATATATATATATATATATATATATATATATATATATATATATATATATATATATATATATATATATATATATATATATATATATATATATATATATATATATATATATATATAAAACATCGATAATAATTTAACTTTGCAGTGTGGTTTTGTTAGCAGTATACATTAAGTGAAACCCGTGGTGAATATACTTATAATAATAATAATAATAATAATAATAATAATAATAATAATAATAATAATAATAATAATAATAAAAATAAAAATAATAATAATAATAATAATAATAATAATAATAATAATAATAATAATAATAATAATAATAATAATAATAATAATAATAATATAAAATTGACACTTTGCAAACGCTTTTTCCACTCTGGTCATAAACAATTCAGTTTTGTAAAACTTAACAAACATTTTAATTAATAATGTTATACAATGAAAATTCAAGACGAACTCGCGGTATTATGAACTGAGTCCAAAATAATCCCAAGAAAGTTCTTCTATTCAGGTAAAAAAAGATAATGAAATGTTCAGTGTAAAATCCAGATCCAAGAATATATTGGTGTGCCAAATGTCTTGGCTTGTTAAAATGGCATTGTCCAGAACTCTTTTGAATAATTCACAATAATTCTGTAATATCGTTAGAGTCCAATAAACACGTTCGATATTCCACTGAAGAATCCAAACAAATGTTTGTCTTCTCAATTGATACCAAAATGCAACATAAAAATCGTCTGCATACTTTGTGTTACAAAAGCAAAGTCAGGAAATAAGAATCAGAAAACTGCCCAGTCAGTCTCGCTTATTTTTAGGACTCAATGGTCGTCAAATAAGTAACAGAAAAAGTGAGAACGAAAAGGTTTTGTAAAATTTAGCAAATAATGTATTGCCATTGATTACAATGTGAAAGCTGTATAAATAGCTTACGATATTACGGGTTAAATTCCAAATAATCAAATCATTTTCAAATATAAGTTCTGATATTTAAAGTTTTGAAAAACCTTATTGGTACTCTAAAGTACACACATGGCTGGAAGTTTGGATATGCCCTTGGTGTCCTGTGTCGTACTGATGTGCTAACGGTCATTTGTTGAAGCACACTAATAAAATCCAGAAATGTATCTTTACTTGAAATTTAATTACAAATCCATGTCTCTATAACTTAAAATGTTATTGCTAGAGAAGAAAATCTTAAGTAAATAATTTGAATAAATAAATTTCATCATAAATCCAATACTGTACTCAACAAAAATGCAACCGATTCATCTCAGATATTACATCACGAATAAATAATTTTTGCAGTAAACAAGATTTTATACTCTTATTCCTGGCCTATGTTACACTTAGCATTTTCTTTAAAGAAAAGAAATCTGATGGTTTGATATTTGGTTCGTTCTCGGTAGTAATCTCGTCTTCTGCTTTTATATTTGCAAAGAGTGTGAAAAGGTTGAACATCTTGAGTAAAGACGAGGTACATACCGAAAGAAATAGTTTATAAGAGAAATGGTGATTCAAAAAGGAACACGTATATAAAATAAGAAATACCCCGGAAAAAATATTTTCTCCACACAGAAACTTGCAAAAAGGATGGGTATATATAAATAAATATGGGATTGATCATGATGATTCTGAATTATAAAACTTTTTCATATCATATTATTTCTATAGATTTACTATGTGAGTTGAATTAGTATGGTTTGTTCTTCAGTTTACCGTGCATTTATATACAGTAGCCAAAGGTAGACATTATTTTCCAAGTAATTACTGTTGGTAATTATTGTGTAGTTTGCGTGAAAGCAATGTGTTCCAAAGGATTTTCTTCATGTTATCTTATACAGCCCATACTATCCCAATTCATTGGCAATTACGTATTCATACTGTCCTTGTCTAGAATTAACAAGCAATCACGTATTCATAATGCCAGTATTGCCCAGATCCATTAGGCAATCTCCTATTCATACTGCATATGCTGCCCAGATTCTATAGGCAAGCATGTATTTACACTGCCAATACTGTTCAGATTCATTAGGCAATCACGGATTCATACTGCCCATAATATCCAGAATCAGCAGGCCATCACATATTCACACTATCCATACTGTCCAGTTATATTAGGCAATATACTGCTTCTACTGTCCAGATTCATTAGGCAATCGAATGTTCATACTGCCTATACGGTCCAGAATCAGCAGGCAATGACGTATTGATGTTACCCATACTGTCCACATTAATTAGGCAATCACGTATTCATATTGTCTATACTGTACAAATTCATTAGGCAGGCAAGTATTCATACTGCCCATACTGTCCGGTATCAGGAGGCAATCACGTATTCATATTCATACTGCCCATACGGTCAAGGTACATTAGCCAACACGTTTAAAGACTACCTATATTGTATAGGTACATTATGCAATCACGTATTCTTACTGCCCATAGTGTCCAAATTCATTAGGCAATAATGCATTCATACTGACCATACTGACCACATTCATTAGGCAATCCGTATTCATACTGCCCATATTGTCCATATTCATTAGGCAATCACGTATTTGTGCTGCCGGATTCATTGGGCAAAATGATACAAATAACTGATTACAAATGCATGAATAAATCAGATTCCGATAACTATGACATTTTCTTGCTTGACTGGTACTTTATAATTTGCGATCCTTGTTGCTATAACAACGCTAAAATTACTGACTTTATAACAAAATCCTTCCTCTTTGTATTCCAGCCAGTTAATAAATTCTTTGGCAGAATATTAAAATTTCGTTGATGGCAGTCATACTGGATGCATGTTAAACAAAACAATGGCAAAGTTCATAAGTACCATTAATACTATGCGATAGTTAATGACCTTTTCATATGATGTAGACTTCAAAGCCATGTTTCAAGGTCATTAGTATTTATCAACATTAACATTTGATGAATTTTAAGTATCGTACAATACCTTTCTGTCCTATATGAAAAAATAAATAAAACGTTGATTGATATTTTCTTTGATCGATAGAGGACAAGATAATTTGTGGCTTGAATACGAATCAAGAAATAATACATTTCTAACATTAATATATTACAAAGTTTGCAATTTCCATCATAATATTTAATTGTTTTTTTTTCTTCTGGCGCCCAGAAACCACAATAGCAATTCAGTTTTCGGTCAATTACACAGTAAAACCTTATCTGACACCTTCTGATCTGTCCCAAAATACACCAGTATATTTTGCACACTTTGAAAAATTCCTAGTATCTCAAAATAGACAAGTATATATTAACACTTTTGCAGATTCTGTACTGTACCAAAGTACAACAGTATGTACTACATTCTTTGACAGATTTTGTACTGTCCCAGAGAACAACAGTATGTTATGCACACTTGGAAAGATTCTTATCTGTCCAAAATACACCAGTTTATTCTATACACTTTGACCGATTCTTTACTGTTCCACAGTACAATAGTATGTAATGCTCACTTTGACAGAATTTTTTACTGTCCCAAAGTAGAATAGCATGTTCAGCACACCTTGACAGACTCTTTACTGTCCCAAATTATATCAGTATACATGTACATAGTCTCTATGAAGTTGATATACTACCTGGATTACATTGGGTATTATAAAGTAATCTTCTACTTATAAAAAGAAAGAAAACGAGCGTCAAATGCGAGAACAAGATATCAAATATTGAATAAATCAATGACCTTTTTGGACGGTTTATTACGTTGAAGTTCAGATAAAAAAATATCAAACTTATTACCTGATTTTTTTATAGATTTCAAATACTCACAGCACTAATATTTCCATAGAGTATGTCATTTTGATCTCATTGTTTACTTGTAATATCTGCTTCGTTCATTGCAAGGGCACGCGGGTGACTTGGGCAATGGTTGCAGGGACACACAGATGACATAGACACAGATTTCAGATTCTTACCCAATCCCACCACTATGAAAGGAAATATCAGTACGTTATTGAACAGTAATGTCAGAAATTTGCCAACTGGGTTGTTAAAAATGGATATGAAATCATAATTGTTAGTTTTTAGAAACATGATTGACACAAAATACAGGTTGCATAAATGTCTTTTTTAAATACAGACTTATGCCTTCTTAATATGTGTTTGTTAATGAATAAGCTGGTACCTCATATTTGCTTTTTCTTCTTTTCAGAAATGTCTACTATCATGTCCCTTGATGAAAAATATCAGTTTATTTTACTGCTGACTGAAAATTGTAAACATCTAGTAGCAATTGGTACACACGCTAACTTTAAATCAATTTTATCTAAGCATGCATATAATAATTAGGTACCGATAATATATTAATTAGGTACATAAAGACGCTAATTAATTTAAAGTCAGACAATTATAAATGTAAAGAAAGATATATCTACCTTACACAAGGTAAATTTACAGAAACTGTCCTTTACCAAAGCTCTCTTCCACTAGGTAAATTTGCCAGAGGTCTCTTATGCCTGGTAAATTTACAAGTGCAATCTTACACTATTTATGCTTACCAAAGCAGCCTAAAACCTAAATTTACCAAAGCTGTCTCACACCAGGTAAATTTAGCAAAACTGTGTTACACAAATAAGTTTACCAAAGCTGTCTTACATCAGAGTTGTCTTAGACCAGGTAGATTTGCTAAAGCTGTCTTCACCAGGTAACTTTACCAAAGCTGTGTCATCCAAGTAAGTTTATCAATGTTGTTTTTCACCAAGTAAATTTACAAAATCTTTATTATACCAATCACAATTAGCTAAGCTTTCTTACACCAAGGTAAATTTAACAAAGTTTGTCTTGCATAAAGTAAGTTTATCAAAGCTGTGTTACACCAAGCAGATTTACCAAAGCTGTATTACACCAAGTAAGTTTACCAAAGCTGTCTTATAGCAGAGCACCAAAAGCGTTATTATACTAGGTTAATTTACTAAAGCTGTCTTAAACCAGTCTGGTTTCCCAGAGTTGTCAACGTTACAAAAGCTGTCTTACTCTGGTAAATTTGCTGAAACTGTCTTGCAAAGTAAATTTACTAAAGCGGTATTAATCTAAGTTAGTGCAGCAAAGCTGTCTCACACCAGATAAGTTTACTAAAGTTGTCATACACCAGGTAAATTTAGCAAAGCTGTCATACACCAGGTATGTTTACCAAAGCTGTCGTTTACAAAGTAAGCTTAACAAAAACTGTCTTACACATGGTCAATTGTTAAAAAGCTATCTTACAAAAGGTAAATTAAACAATGTTGTCCTTACCAGCAACTACATGATGTGGTCTACAGACCAAGGATGAATCAAGTTTTTATGTATTGAAAAGGAGTCAATTACAAATGCGAATTTATTTCAGACCTATGAGTGATAGTCACTTATGGGAAAATTCTCCATCTGTTGAAACTGCTGTCTAATGGCACCATGGGGTTCGCATTTGCAGTTCAATTATTATTGGAATGAGCCCATATTTTTATTACTTCACCCAAACTAAATATGCAATATTTATCTATTAATCTAACCGTTTAATAAATAATACTAGGAATGAGGTTGCTGTAATGTCGGGTATTACAATGTGCTTTCTGATTGAAGTCGAGATCTGATCATGATAAGTAGATCTGATTGGCACATTAACGAGGTAATGTCTGTTGACCTTGTCAGTCACCAATCATTTCACAACTTAACCATTTACAAAATTCAAAACTGTCATTCTGAAAACACCATCAATAACTATAAATGTACATACAATGATGTGCAAAGCTTTAACTGATGGTTTACTAGCAATAATGGGCCCTCGGTTATAAAGGTCACCAGAGCATAAACTTTTTTTATGAGGTCTCAGTAATGACATAGGTCTCAAATTTAATCAGATTGTGGATGGTGCCGGAGTGTTTTATTTAAGTTAGATTTTATTGTGAGATTACTAATGTATAGTCGTATTTTGATGAAAAATCATTGGTGCCTGTCTTGTTTGTATAATGCATTCGTGTTTTATCAACAATATAAATTTAAACGTAAGTTTATTGAAGCGGTTTGATTCAATAAGTATTGTAGAAGCAGATGGTGTTTGTATCCACGTTTATATCTATTTATATATGTCTCTTGATATACATTTTTGCTTGTGTCCTTAAGAGTGAACGAATAATGATGAGGTAGGTAGCTATCTTTCAAACATCAGAGCAACTAATTGTTTTAGCTTGGCTTCTCAGAAGGGACGTGGCTCCATATTACTGAACCGATTGATCATGAACATTGTATCTGTACTTAAGGCTTAAACATCACAGGAGCGCTGTGTGGGTTTATGCGCTTGCCTTTACTAAATCACACACACTTTTCACCCCTGTCTGCGCGAGTTTGAGTCTCGCATCGGCAAACTTAAATATATATGAAAGCTTGTCAGTAGCTTCACGTCGGTTAGTGGTTCTTACCGGGTTCTCAATCCACCAAGCATAATGACATCAGCGTATGTAGTTTGTTATGCACTGAAAAATGACTTTACTCCCCACCCCATATAATATAAAAAAGTCGTTAAACATGTCAATGGAAATTTGCAAATAAGAGAGCAAATTGAATGAATAATAAATTTGTTAACTATAATCAAATTATAGGTCAGATATGAGTCTGTATTAGATCTAGTCAGTTAAAATAATAAAAATGTCCAGAAAATTTCTCTTTCTTATCATTCGTTGCAATAAATAACACTAAATCGATCTATTGGCATCATCATTGTTGCTAAACGATGTCCAACTCCTCCATTAAAATTGAAGGATAAAGATCTTCATTTTGGAGGTGAGAATCCAGGTGAGGTTTGAATCCAGACAGTTAAACAATCCACACCTGCCACTTGCAAGCAGTACACGATCACTAAAATAGCACAACAATTTAAGATTAAAATCATCTCCATTCAATTTTAAAATCTGTGTATACCTTCAGCGTGATAGTTGAACACACCCTGTCATTTTACACGTTTATCCGGACAGGTAAGGATATGGACGTAAACGCCAACTTATATCTTAAATGAAACATCCCCCAGACATTTAATACTGGATGCAAAGAAGCAAGAACATAAGAAAACACACGTGGCCAGCAAATCGTTCAAAAAATTCGATTCTTAACGTTTGCACGATGAGTGAAGCGGTTTTTCATATTACCAAGAACTCTTAGATATTCATGCATTTTCTAGTGTTACATATCGTATGTACGAATAGAAAATATTTTGATAGTTACTGTAGCATGTAGTCGGATTGTGTTGGAAAAGAAATATATGATACAAATCCAGTTATAAATTATTTATATTTTTAGTTTGTATTCCTTTTAATACATAAATAAATATAAATGAACAACCCATTCATCTAGACAGGGCAGTGAGAAAATATGACATGTAATCATTCAATTTCTTTAAAGTAGTCTCATAAACATTATACTCTTAGGAATAATAGGCCAACTGAAAAAGTCCAAATGTAATTGTTGTAAAAGAAAAGGATTGCATGAAAATAATAAAAGAAAAAGTTCGTACTTGAGTAATTATCTTGAACAAAGGGGAAGTGTCTAAGATTGAAATTGATTGCATTTCTTACATATATGAATTTTACTAAATGTATGTCATGACCATATCAATTGTTCTGAGTGTATTTCATTATGGTTTCAATTGTCCTGATTATACTTTATGACGGTAATAATTGGGTTGAATGCATTGCATGATCATATCCATTGTGTTGAGTGTATTATATGATTATTTAAAAATGTGTAGTGTTTTTCATGATATTTTAATTGTGCTAAATCACTGAAATAATCTTGAAATGATCTTTGAATATTTATGTATCTGTATAATACGTCATACTCTAAAGTGGCCGAGTGGTCTGAAGAGCTTTCAATTAGCGATACATGATTTCTCAGGATCACAGAATGAAGCAAGAAATGGCTTTATGTCGCCTTGGAACGACTTGATCATTTTCGTTTTACAAGCGTACAACGTCACCTAGGGTGGATAATTATTTTTCAAATTTAGCGACTGGACTTGCATGTATCTCGTCGGAGATCGCTTTCGGCGAGATATACAAAAAAAAGCACGGTATGCACGGATATTTTACCAATAATAGTACTCATTATCCTGTAGATCTAAGGCAACTTTCTTCTCTAATTGACACATTGCTCTTTTGGATTTTGTCAAGGAGTGTATGTTCTCCATTTTTATTCTACAGTCATCGGGATAAGTGCTACATTTTTATTTTATTTATATGGGAAGCATATTCCGTTTTTATGACGTAGCATGAAATGTTGCCTTTAATTCAGTACCTGTTGTTAAGACCAGTTTGGTTTTATTTTGGCTCTTTTTATGTATGCGGAGGTATCATGCTGTTGGTCTGACTGTCTGTATGTCTGAATGGGAATGGAAGCAGGTGCGACCATCAAGGCCACACTAGGACTGAAGTGTTGATTGGCAAAGTTGTGTGGATAGTGGATCCATGAAGGGTGTGTATGGCCAATACAAGTGTGGGGAAACCCAAGAATTCAGAGGAACTTTGTGGTTTGACAATGGATACGTGAACTAGGTCAAAATGTTCTGTTTGCAAGGTTTTACAAGTATTTATGAGTCATACGTAGTTATAAATCGTACGGGCTGTACAAATGACGATGGTAGAATTGTTATGTTGATTACAGTTTATCATATTTGCTTCAATTTCATTTCTGAAAAGGACGGTTACAAGCTTTTATCTGACACCATTGTAACACGAGCACAAACAATTCCAAATGACTGAATGTCAATTATGCACAAAACGTAAAGTTTAACTGGGATTTCGCTAATGACGATTAGCACTTCAAATGAACTGTAATTGGTTTTTAGTTCTAGCAACAATCTGGAAAGTACTAAAAATTAAATGTGTCTGTTAAAATTTTCTAGAAAATTAAAGTTTACAAAATGATATTTATTTTAAATGAAAATTTATATCTTACTTATATATTAATGAAAATGCAAACCTAAAGTTGATAAATTTATGCTATGGCAAAGTCTCCATTACTTTATCACGAACTTCGATGGTTTTTGTTATTAGGTGTGAAGCAATTAAACCAGGGCCCCTTAATGAAAGGTAACACCTGAAAACAGGTAACATCTAAATACGCTAGATAGGTGTCCTAACCATCGACATGACATCATTTCCACCCATGAAGTGGAGGAGCCCTCATAAGTTAGGCTTCCAATAGTATTGAAGTGTTGGTATAGTTCTCTGAACAGAGGCAAGCATTCATTTTCCTAGTTGTGAGTGACACAGAGAAGGATACTTCCTGTATTTCACATGCAGCTATTGTAACTGACACCATGAAATTACACAAGAGGAAGACAACTTTATTTTGAACCTGGAAATATTCCACATAACAAAGGAATCAGATATCTAACATGATACACTACCAAGTTCCAGTGACCAGAATAATGGATGCAGAATCTCATAGCTATGACAAACCCAACAAATGGGGGTCTCCAATCTGTTCGGGCACCAGACTGCAATGGCACACCTGGGTCTACAAATTCTATGACCATCAAACAAGCAATGCTTGACCTGAACGAGACAGCATTGATTACAAAGGGATATATAAGTGAATATTAAGATCTCCGTGTACCGTGCCTGCGTGCTTAGCACTCGCGTACAGCGAAACATGGCCCTGTACGAATCTTAGGAGAAACGACTCAGTGCCTTTCACATGTGTTGTCTCCGTCGCATACTCGGGATCACCTGAAGCGATCGTGTGACAAACAACGAGGTGCTTCAACAGGCCAAAATTTCCAGCATGGTCACACTCCTCCGCCAACGTCGCCAACGTCACATCAGATGGCTGGGCCATGTGCGTCGAATGGATGATGGACGGATCCCCAAAGACCTTCTCTACTCTAAGCTTGCATCAGGCAGAAGATCAATCGGACAGCCACATCTTCGCTTCAAGGATGTCTGCAAGCACGATATAAAAACTCTTGGGATCGAGGTCAAAACCTGGTAAGAGCATGCCCTCGACAAGTCCAGCTGGCGACATGCTCTGTTCACAGGTCTGAAAGCCAGCGAGGAAAAGTTACGACAGCTCGCCGATGAGCAGTTCCAACTAAGACCTGACTCAAACTTCCAAGTGCAGCAACTTCAGCAAGGATTACCACTCCCGTGTCGGGCTTTATAGCAACAGAAAACGCTGCACAACTACAAATTGGGACACCTTTCATGGGGGAATTTCCATCGTCTCTCGAGACTAACGGAAGCCAAACAACCATATATATATATATATATATATATATATATATATATATATATATATATATATATATATATATATATATATATATCCTGCATGAACCAGAATGTTGAAATGTGTAATATCATTCATTGCCAAGGTAATCAATTCAACATATGTGAGAGAAAATTGGTCCAATTGCAAAGATGTCAGATATCGGACTGACAATACTTTACTAAGTTTCAGTGCTGCATATATTTTAGTGACCAGAACAATGGAAACAAACAAGTTCTCTCTCATAGCAGCGACAAGGCCGACAGATAGGTGTTTCCATTCAGTTCATGAACCAGACTGTAATGGCACACTTGGGTCTGCAGAAATGATATGACCGTGTGTGTGTGTGTGTGTGTGTGTGTGTGTGTGTGTGAGAGAGAGAGAGAGAGAGAGAGAGAGAGAGAGAGAGAGAGAGAGAGAGAGAGAGAGAGAGAGAGAGAGAGAGAGAGAGAGAGAGAGAGAGCGAGAGCGAGTATCATCTGCATGGGAAATAGTGATGAGATGTAAAATGACATCATTGATCGCCATGGTAATCATGTCAACATAGACCCGAGTTCCAAATTGCTAATGAAAGGAAATATAGACTTGCTTGAAAGCATACCATGATGATCAAAACCTGCAACTTTAATTCGCCATTGTAAAATTTGAATGAAGAACTAAACAAATAAACCTGGGCCAAATCCTGCTGCTGTAAACATGTTTCAAGGCGGACTACAAGATACACCAATGGGCAACATTAGGGCTAGATACTTGCTTACAGCCACTGAAAATCCGCCAGCTAACAAAACATCTAGGCAAATTAACTGTGGAACTCAATGAAATGGATGTGATAGACAAGATGAAACCAGTAAGAGTGGTTAATATCATTAATATTAATCATTAATATCATTATCATTAATATCATTCATGGTGGTCAGCATACTGAGCAAATAAATGTTTCTTTTCACGCAAGACACAATGCCATTAGATCTGGACATGAACATAAACCTGGTTAATGTTCATGGCAAGCTGTTGGAATTGCCTCTGAAACTGTTTCAGAGAAGTAATACATTGTGGGGACGAAAGTAGAAAACAGTTGTTGGATTGGAGCAGGGCTGAAGAGGAAATATTTTGATGTGCAATGTCCAGGAGGTCATGTTGACTGCACAGCAAATCTGTCACCTGTTGCGCCACATTTGGAGTATGAAATGGCAAGAGAAATGGGATAAAGTTTGTGCTGCAAGAGATTCTCATTAGACATGCAATAACAAATGGAGATGCGCGGGCAGCTGTTGACTTCCAAGATATTAAGAAGTCGAACGACTGTCGGATCCCGTCCATTTGATTTGTTCACACTTCAAACGGTGAAATTCTTTCCGGCCCTCAGGACAAATAATAAAAACACGGAAATCTGGCCAGTAAACAGTAATTATATTAAAGAAATTAGAAATTTATTTGGCTACTAAAATTAAAATTATATAAAACCTTCATATCAAGCAGTAGTTTATTGCAATATTTATTAGTTATTTTTGTTTACCAAGTCGTTGTTGTATAGAACTTGTAGCGTTGTGTTTGCGGCCCTCGAGTGGTCTTAGAAAATGCATTCTGGCCCTTGGCCGAGAAAAGTTGTGCACCCTTGTCTTAGGACAATAAAATTACCTCATGACATCGCTTTCAGATTTGAGATCTATTTTCTTTGACCTAATTTTTAAGATTTTATCTAGAATTCTTTTGATCAAGTAGCTTTGATGGCATGATAGTTTTGGAAGGGCTAACAACAGTGTTAAATTTGCGATAAATGTACAAACATATACATATCCATAAGTCTTGCGGCGGACACTGTTAACAATTGAATTAACAAGTTGGCGTTTTGTTCAAAGCATAACTTCCGTAGAAAAAATGCTTTGACATTTATCATGTTTTCAAGTTAGTTCATTTTTATGGGCTGTGAAGGCTGCTCTACCATACAATATCCATACTATATCCATACAACGTCCATGCTATATCCAAACAATATCCATACAATATGTATAATATACATATACTATACCCATGCTATATACATACTACTTCCATTCAATACTAGTACTACACTCGTATTATTTAGCTTGAATTGTGTCCCAAGAGAAACAAGACAAAACACCATGTTCGAAGATAGTTAAGCTAAAAGGTGGCTGGTCATTATGCAATGTAAAGTTTGACCAGTATTATCGATACAGTGTCAATTATTAAATTGAGCCTTTAGTGGTGAAAAAGGAGAAGAATGCTTTGGGAAAGTATAACGGAGAAATATATATGAAGCTGGAAAATTAATGAATCTGTTGAAATTATGTAATTGTTCGTTTTATGTTCCAGGGAAAACATAATACGTTTGGCTCCGTCAGTTAGAGGTCTATGCAGTTTGTTAAAAGTAGCTATTAGAGAAACAACATAGACCCTAATATGCGGCGTCAATTCAACTTCTGTTTTATTTGCACCTGAACTGTATCTTATAAGTAATACACTTCAGATGCACGATATGAGGTACATTCCTATGACCCTTTCACGTTAACAAGAAGTTAAGAATGTGCAAAATCACGAAGTAGCCTGACACCGATCCGTGTGGAAATTACAGCCCCAGCAAGCAGAAATGGGTCTAATTTCTGCTAAAAGGGATTACAGTGTATTTTTCAGTAGAATTTGGGCGAGAATTAATTGATCATATTGACAGGTTATTGGATACACCGACATAGAGCAGAAATGCAGTGCTAGTTTGACTTTGTTTCTGCTCATTATATTGATTTTGGTATTTATTTTTTATCCAATCTTCATATAAAAAATTGACAAAGTTGTTTAATTTGGGATCGCATGATTTATTGGTTGTCAAAATGATACGCTATCAATACCCTAGCCCTATACGCAACACTGGATTAAATTGGTATAATGCCTTGTAGCAATCCCCACCCCAACCCCCGAAAGGTTATTTCACGGTGTTGAATGGCCCTCTGCTGGGCGGGGCCCTGGAGGAACCGTAAATCCAGCCTTGATTGTACCCTTATTATAATCCTGTTCAGCTGATTATAGCATAATAGGATACCGCCACATTGAAACCAAATAGAGTCTACGTAACTTGGGGGTGTATTTATCCTGATTCAGCAAGTTTATACAGTTTGTTTCAAAGTTTTATTTCGTGACTGATTTTATTGTAGACCCAGATGTAATATGCCTAATTAAACGAAATTGGTAATGTGTTTGTTATTACCAACCAGTAATAAATACCTCGTACTTAAAATCGTTAACAAATTCACAATAATTAAAACGTTATCTTCAAATATAATGCTAATGAGAGATCATATAATAAATCCAGCTATTGCGATTATTTCATTCTTGTTAACTGAATGTATTTTTCATTAAACCAGTCTGCAATCTAGACGGTGAATATCATTCTTAATATTATTTCCAGACATTTGTACATAGGCCACACAATAAGTGTGTGCAGATGCATTTTTAAATTTAAAAAAAAATAAAATGCCTTCTGCACACCGTAGTTTTCACAGTAGCTATTTCACAAATCTGGATTTCAAAATTAGTATTGATGCTGCTCTATATAAGCTGTTGTACACGTATAATTTACATAGTTATTATATATAAACCGGCATAGGCAGTAGAAGTCAAATCAGCATATTTGTTGTTCTGTAAATTCTGTTGGAAGCGTTGAACTTAGCTCAGGATATATATTATTCTTAATACAATGTGTTGTACACTTTAAAATTTAAATCATCATACAATTATTCTGTATATTCTGTTGTACACGGTGAAATATACCATAACCATAGTTATTCATATGCATTTGTATGCCGTGGAATTTAGATGAGCATAATAACAGTTGTACACAGTGGAACTCAGATCACAAACATTGCATTTACTGTACGAACTGTTTTTACACAGTGGAACTTACTATAGTTATTGTCGTGAACAAGCACGGTGGAATTTACTTAAACAGTGGAATGTAGAACATAATAGGCATTGTTTTGTAATAGCTTTTGTACACGGTGAAATTTAAGTCGCCATAGCATGTGATGTGATGTGATTTAGACTTTTAACGTAGCATTAACATTTTTGTCAGTCATATCTCTACGATGTGACAGTTTATAGTGATGTCTATCACTGGGGCATCATGCCGCAGACATGTAGCATGATGTCTCACGCAATCACATTATCCTGACAGCAGGCCAACCAGTCCTAGCACTAAGCTCTTATTGCTGAGCTCCAAGCGAGGCAGCTGTTAGTAATATTTTTTTAAAGTCTTTGGTATGACTCGGCTAGAGTTCGAACCCGCAACCTCCCTCATTCGAGGCGGACGCTCTAACCACTGGGCCACCGGAGCGGTCTGTCCGTTTACGCTTGAAATTCTCAAAAAAGTAAAGCCGTAGGATAAAAATAGATGTTGATTCTCCTGAGTGTAAATGATATCCTTTGCTTTTCCACATTTATATTCTCTGGATAGTTTTGAACCACGTGACCGTTTGAAACGCATCATTGCGTGCACTATTGCAACATTCTAAAATAAATATGTAAGGTATTACTAACATTTATATTAGGGATTACCATACCATAAATCATATACATTACATTAGGGATTACCATAACATTGACCATATTATTTATAATAGAGAATCACATAACATAGACCATATACATTACTCAAATAATCATAATCTGGAAAATTGAAAACTTTGGATTTCAAACGTTTCTTGTCTTTGTAAATTTAGAACATGAGAAAAAAGTTTTATCAAAATCCTCTTCCTCTATTTACTTTCAAGTACGCGGAGAATTAGATAATACGTTGGGATAGCAACTAAACGAACGATGACATTTTGTCGGGGCAAATAGAAGCAAAGAAAAATCAACTCAAGGTAACGCAACTTAATGATGGATTTATTGAAGTCTTATTGGCTGGAAACATAAAATAATGACACATATAAAGTATTTATTAACCGTGAAAGGCACGTGTGAAGGGATGGCATTTGCAGCGAATGATTTACAGGTATACCTAATTTGCCTAGGTCAATGACCAACCGGATTCTACGATAATACGACCCTATTGTTATTTGGTGATATGATCTGGGCAAAAAAAAACAAAACAAAGAATGCGATTTCTAATAGGACATCTTTCCAGCGTATCTCTAATCATCTTCAGAGCGATTTTATCTCGACAATGCGATGAAGTTCATCAAGGTGTACAGCTTAAGGTAAATAAATGACTAAACCTGTTGGGACGACCAGTAGGCCTAATCCTGTGATTAGGAGAACAAATGTCGTAATATGTACGTTTCATTTGGAATCGGCAAGCAATATGGATGCCAGTAGATCCCATGCAAATTACAGCCATCACCTTCCTCAACAGTGGAATTGGATACATAACGAATGACACATTTCCGGATACCAATTGTGTTTGTAATTCCTAAAATCGCAAGAAATCATACATTCAAAACATTCGTCTCGTGCAATTATGGTGCGATTATTAAAAATTGAGCAACAGTTTTACAAATATCAGCAACGATGTAAACGACGATGTGAAAATACCGCTGAATGTTCAAATGATTTAGCTCGTTTTAAAGTTCAATTCTGAAATTAATTCTCAGGACACGACAATCTAGTTAGGTGTCACGAAGGGACCGGTATACCGTATATGGGATCAAATCTGGCACTAGCCCAACATGGGCACTAGAAAAAACTCAAATTAATTGTTAATGATAATCAGAATGAATTATATAAGATCTTTTCGGTCTGAATGTACGAGCATTTTGATTTGGAATGATGGCAACGCTGTTATTTTCCCACTTTTTCAGCTATTAACATCCTTTCTTTAAGTCTTATATTTTGTAGGGAACGGAGCACTGATATTTCAAGTTCATTAGGCCCTGGAAGGCCTTAATCTGTAAACAACTACCCCCCCCAAAAGAAAATAAGTCAATCAGGCTGTCAGTTAGTTCGTTAATTAAGTCATCAATCAACGGTGCTAATCTCTCCAGTTTATCAAATAGGGATGATAGAATCCAATAGAATCTGAGGCGCGATAGTGAAGCTGACCCCGATAACGTCAGGCATAAAGCCTATAATTGTATAAATATACTAAACTTCTGTACACGTGAGATTGTTTCAATGAAGACAGTTTTATTTACTACACTTATGGTATTCATGGCCAAGTTGGTATGTAATTGTACAAACTGCATATATTTTATTTTATCTGGTAGTCCACCACTATGCCTGTCCTGTTTAACATTTATTTTAGACAACAGTATCTGTTTAGCAAACCAATAAGATCATTATGTTGTTTTGTTTTAATAAAAATAAAAACTTTTTCCCAATAATTTACATTATAAAAATCAATAACCAAATATTTCATAAAATGTTTGATATATTACTATGAAAGAATCAGCAAAGTCAATCAAAATTTTAATCAATATTTAGATATCATTCACTTGACAATTCCTGTAAAGATGTTATTTGTGGCAATGTTTAAGTAACTGGAAGTCGATATTTCGACACACACGGTGTTGTTAATAATGTGCGGTAATGTACACCTGAGAGCCTCTAGAAATTGCTGTAAGCGTGTATTCTTTGACAATATATAATATTAGAAACAAAATACGTATCCTTATCAATTACTTTGCTAAATATTCCACTGTTTTCAATTATCTACATGAGGATTACACATACTTCTTTTAGGTACTAGAGTTCTAGCTGTATATTACTGTTCAATAAAGAACATAATTTTTGGCTAATTCGTACTTTCTTTGAATAAGTAATAATTCCGTTTGGTTCATTCGTACTCTCTTTTGGTTAATGAGTTCTTTCAAATCATTTGTCATTACAATCTAAAAGAAAACTCATAATAGACTGAAACAATAGGCATAACAGTCTGAATCAATAGGCATAACAGTCTGAAACAATAGGCATAAAAGACTGAAACAATAGGCATAACAGTCTGAATCAATAGGCATAACAGTCTGAAACAATAGGCATAAAAGACTGAAACAATAGGCATAACAGTCTGAATCAATATGCATAAAAGACTGAAACAATAGGCATAAAAGACTGAAACAATAGGCATAAAAGACTGAAACAATAGGCATAACAGTCTGAAACAATAGGCATAAAAGACTGAAACAATAGGCATAAAAGACTGAAACAATAGGCATAACAGTCTGAAACAATAGGCATAACAGTCTGAAACAATAGGCATAACAGTCTGAAACAATAGGCATAAAAGACTGAAACAATAGGCATAACAGTCTGAATCAATATGCATAAAAGACTGAAACAATAGGCATAAAAGACTGAAACAATAGGCATAACAGTCTGAATTAATATGCATAAAAGACTGAAACAATAGGCATAAAAGACTGAAACAATAGGCATAAAAGACTGAAACAATATGCATAAAAGACTGAAACAATAGGCATAAAAGACTGAAACAATAGGCATAACAGTCTGAAACAATAGGCATAACAGTCTGAAACAATAGGTATAACAGTCTGAAACAATAGGCATAAAAGACTGAAACAATAGGCATAACAGTCTGAATCAATATGCATAAAAGACTGAAACAATAGGCATAAAAGACAGAAACAATAGGCATAAAAGACTGAAACAATAGGCATAAAAGAGAGAAACAATAGGCATAAAAGACTGAAACAATAGGCATAACAGTCTGAATTAATATGCATAAAAGACTGAAACAATAGGCATAAAAGACAGAAACAATAGGCATAAAAGACTGAAACAATAGGCATAAAAGACTGAAACAATAGGCATAAAAGACTGAAACAATAGGCATAAAAGACTTAAACAATAGGCATAAAAGACTGAAACAATAGGCATAAAAGACTGAAACAATAGGCATAAAAGACTGAAACAATAGGCATAAAAGACTGAAACAATATGCATAAAAGACTGAAACAATAGGCATAAAAGACTGAAACAATAGGCATAAAAGACTGAAACAATAGGCATAACAGTCTGAAACAAAAGGCATAACAGTCTGAAAAAATAGGTATAACAGTCTGAAACAATAGGCATAAAAGACTGAAACAATAGGCATAACAGTCTGAATCAATAGGCATAACAGTCTGAATCAATATGCATAAAAGACTGAAACAATAGGCATAAAAGACTGAAACAATAGGCATAACAGTCTGAATCAATAGACATAACAGTCTGAAACAATATGCATTAAGGACTGAAACAATAGGCATAACAGTCTGAATCAATAGGCATAACAGTCTGAATCAATATGCATAAAAGACTGAAACAATAGGCATAAAAGACTGAAATAATAGACATAACAGTCTGAATCAATATGCAAAAAAAACCTGAAACAATAGGCATAAAAGACTGAAATAATAGGCATAACAGTCTGAAACAATAGGCATAACAGTCTGAATCAATAGGCATAACAGTCTGATTCAATAGGCATAAAAGACTGAAACAATAGGCATAACATTCTGAATCAATATGCATAAAAGACTGAAACAATAGGCATAACATTCTGAATCAATATGCATAAAAGACTGAAACAATAGGCATAACAGTCTGAATCAATATGCATAACAGTCTGAAACAATAGGCATAAAAGACTGAAACAATAGGCATAAAAGACTGAAACAATAGGCATAACAGTCTGAATCAATAGGCATAACAGTCTGAAACAATAGGCATAAAAGACTGAAACAATAGGCATAACAGTCTGAATCAATAGGCATAACAGTCTGAAACAATAGGCATAAAAAACTGAAACAATAAGCATGAAAGACAATAACAATGGGCACAACAGTCTGAAACAATAGATACAACTGTCTTGAACAATAGGTATAACAGCATGAAACAATAGGTATAATAGTCTAATATTGTAGGCATAACAGACAAACAATACTCGTTCACAGAACGAATCAAACGGCATAAGTACGAATCAGCCTTATTACATATGTTACGAGAGATACAGTGATGATCATATCTTTCTTTTTCTAATGGTCTAGGAAGTTGACAAAGTTACGACATAACCACAATATTAATGGAAAAATATTTCCATTTATTTACTGAAGATTTTTTTACCATATCAATGAAATAGAATCAAATTTTCATATCAATGGATTAATAAGAAGTATGTTTTCATATAATTGGAACAAAAAGAAGCGGGTTTCGTTCACCTTTAAATTGTCTTATTGCTTGTTTAATGATAGCATGATTAATATTTATGAGAGTAACCCATTCAGTAGTATACTCAATAATTGATTAATAATTCACTTGTTAATTAGGTCTAATATAATATTATTTGATCGATTTATTGTCTCCAGTTAGCGCTGAAATCTGAGGACCAGAAATTAGCTCCCCAGTTGAAGTCCATGCATGACCAAGTATACCAGCTGTGAGGATCACAAAGTATACCAGCTGTGTGGATCACCAAGTATACCAGCTGTGTGGATCACCAAGTATACCAGATGTGAGGATCACCAAGTATAGCAGCTGTGAGGATCACCAAGTATAGCAGCTGTGAGGATCACCAAGTAAAGCAGATGTGAGGATCACCAAGTACAACAGGTGTGATCCTACCAGCTGTGATGATCGCCAAGTTAACCAGCTGTGAGGATCACAAAGAAATGTTAGCGGACATAACTCAGGATCTTCAAGAATGGTATGATCTAGAAGGAATATGTGACCCCGGCCCCAACCTCCCACACGCTTAAAGCGAATCCTCCCTCCGACAAATAAGGGTCACCAGAATGAATTTCAGTGCCAGTAGAATCTCCACATGTTAGCTAAAGAATAGCAAGAATAGTTGTAGACTCCATCGGAAGTTTTAGCTTTACCGTCATTACAATTGCATGCATCTATGTGGATGTACGATGTTATGTTTCCTGCATCTTTACCGTGCATGTACGATGTTAACTGACTGTTACCTTCATCTCCTAAGCGAATGTAAGATGCTATCTGACTTGATTGCCGCTCTCCCGGGTATGTTGGATATTATCTGAAGAAATGACATCCGTTTAACTTTGAAAAGAATCATATTTCTCCCATCTCAGATAAACGTAGCGATGAGTCATTTATTGATGAGACAGATAACGGTAGCAATGAGTCATTTATATAGTTTCTTTCTATTTGAATTTTTTTTTATACTAATCATTCTTATAAAATATCACTTAAATGTCCATAAAATATTGACTTCGATGTAGAGAATTAAAGTTCAGGAATTTCAAAACTCGTCTCAAATGGAAAATATTTCCCATTATTTCATATGTAGCTCTGCCAACGTTTACGAGAGCAAAGAAATGTAGTTAACATTACATAATTCCTTTATCTACGATCGCCGATATTTTAACACTATTTATAAAAACAGCACGAGAAACACCACTCGACTGGTACCTGCAAAATAAGAGCCCTATGCGTACATAAATTCGTATGCCGGTCCTCGAGATAGTGCATATATCATATCGGGCTATGCGGTTATGGGAGTTTGGCGTGTCACACTAAATAAACCTAGTCCGTTCATTAGACAGACTATAACATAACACATATTCGGCAGAAATTTAACCTAATTTGATGAATTGATGCATCAGTATCTACGGTATGAAGTTCCTTACCTCCAGGATACGTAATTCTAATTCCCTTGCTTCTCGTAAATATCATTAAAGACATTCTTTCTTGACCAGCTGGAATGACATCTTAACGGCTCTGAGTAGAAAACTTTATCAATATATCCATAAAAAATATGTTAATAATTTAATAATAATACGTTCAGAAGTTATCATCTTAAGACAGCTGTGGCGTTCCATAAGAACTTATTCGATGTATGTAAATACGTACGCCTTAGGTTATGCTGAAATGTATGTACCTGTGTATGGAATATTGTTCATATACCTATGTTTTACCCAGCATAGTCACACATATTCATTTATGTTAAATATGTGTAAATGAGTGTGCGATGATAATTCATTATGAACATAGTATATTTTTTTAATTCTAAAATAAACAATTACAAAAGTCGAGAACCACAGGGAAGATGTATCAGTCATGACCAAATGTGCTATCCTCGTTAAAGAAAGTTTATTATTATTATTATTATTATTATTATTATTATTATTATTATTATTATTATTATTATTATTATTATTATTAAAACTAGTTGATGCAATCGATGTTTGTTTATCTCTGGCGGACCGCACCGGTGGCCTATATTGTATTACCGTCCAGCTCAGATGCCGAAGGTTGTGGGTTAGTAAACCCGCCACATCATATCAAAAACTTTATATATATATATATATATATATATATATATATATATATATATATATATATATATATATATATATATATATATATATATATATATATATATAAACTACCTCGCTTGGTGCTCAGCATTCAGAGGTAAGAGATAGGACTGGTTGGCCTTGTATCAAGATAACGTGTCTAAGCTGGATATGATGCTGTACGCGTCATTGCTGACAACATTGCAGTTATTTTACTCAAATTGTTGAAGCTAGGTTAAAATGATAACACGCACACACACACACACACACACTGTTTATCTGTTGCACGCGCAGCTCTATAACCAGTTCAATGCAACATATTGGCACTTAGTTAAAAATTCACAAAACTATAAAACCGGATATCAATTGTGCATTGTGCTGCTGAGCTGAAATAACCATAAATCATTTTGATATCTTTGAAAAAGTCACAATGAAGAATGTTAACTGAAGTAACACATGTAAATAACATATATAATGATGTTTTAGTTCGTAAACAGAAACACAAAATCAGAACAAGCTTTCACATAGAAGATAATTAAATTTAATAATATAGAAAGCACTTATTTTGCAATATTATTTTAATTTCAGACAAGAGGCAAAACTTTTAAGTAAAGCCACTTTGACTACTCTATAGTGCGTCTATAGCACACGGATTAATTTGTTATTCCACATAGTGCGTCTCTATCACGCGGATTAATTAGTTATTCCATATATAGTGCGTCTCTAGCACACTGATTAATTAGTTATTCCATATAGTGTGTCTCTAGCACACTGATTAATTTGTTATTCCCTATAGTGCGTCTCTACCACGCGGATTAATTTGTTATTTTTAGGTTAAAATAGAAACTCGGACCTTGGTTAACCTGATCACAGTTAATATGATTAGAGTTATCGGAGTAAGGTACAGATTTTGATTAATAGTTCGGGTTCAGTAGATACGAATGTAGTCCCAGTCTGTTTTAAGAGCATTTTTTTCATATCTCCTTTTGGGGGTGATATAATAGTTAGATTTAGCAATGTATAGTAAATAACAAGGTTATGCTGATGATCCGGAAGTGAAATATGTGTTTCGTTGCATGTTGATTTAATAACAGACAAACCTTTCAAAAACATGCCGGTGAACCTATTACAAGAACTTCACCGTAAAGTCATCTTTAAAGGTCGTTTAGATTAAGATATGATTTGTATTAATTGTCTCACACACTGGCAAGTCCAGTAGATAGAAACAAATGTGGAGAATATATAGTAAAATTGTTTTATGTATATGTATATGTATATATATATATATATATATATATATATATATATATATATATATATATATATATATATATATATATATATATATATATATATATATATATATATATATATATATAGTTTTATCACCTTGTCGAGAAGATTAGCCTTGCTTTTACCGACGTGTAATTACCAACCTCAATTTCTAATTTTGTCTATGACATAAGAATTCAAGATGCGTTTCTAAATTTTTAAATGTGAGCACCATAAAGGTAGTGTTTCGATCAAAATTTCTTAATTTCTCCATCCAATTTTGATTCAGGTTATCAATCAATATACCCCGAAGTAAGCTAATATAGCATACCCCTTGAGGATTCCGAATTTCGCATATTTACTGTCTTGACAGAATGTCCCTAACACAAAAAGCAGTTTGCCTTGTGTTGTAAAATAAGTAAATCATCCAGCTTTATATTATAAACATAAACTTATTGACACACTCCCCTACCATCCATTCTTAAATAAAACTACCATACAACGCATTCCTAAAGGAGAGAGAGAGAGAGAGAGAGAGAGAGAGAGAGAGAGAGAGAGAGAGAGAGAGAGAGAGAGAGAGAGAGAGAGAGAGAGAGAGAGAGAGAGAGAGAGTACGTTTACTAAGATGCTGATATCGTAAGTCTCAACAAACTGCCAAGGTATAATTCTTGAAGTCTGACTTGTCTTCGACCTATTTTCACTTGTTGACCTAGTGCCGAATGTCAAGCTTGTGAAACATGATTTGTGTGATAATTAGCAGAGATGTCTGTTTTGCATCCAGGTAAATAAAAACCATACCGACGCTGAACACCTACAACCTGTCTATGTATATGTGATTATCATCTATTCTAATCAAGAAATACAACAGCTGTTTCATGTTTTCAAATGGGTTACTGCCGGATCTTGTATTCTTCAGAGTGTTTTCTGCCATAATTTTTGATCATCTGCTAATTTTAACTTCCACTTATCTTAGGTTTATGGTGCACTGCATTCATTGCCTGATAATTGTAACTTAGACTGATCTGCAGCTGAAGCCAAGTCACGCTCGTCGATACTATTTAGGTACAATAAGATGTCATAATATTTTTTTGCAGCTGAATAAAATAAGGCAAGTCTCGCTACTGCTAGATTTTATATTACTCACATTAAATTTTGAGAGAAAAAGTATTATGTAAACTGCTACATGCGTGCTTTTTTATTCCCTATAAACACGTAAGATTTAGAGATGCATAATTTGTGACTGATATAAAACCAACGTTCGGAACACCCTTTTGGGCATAAAACAATGTTCGGAACACTATTTCATATATAAAAAAATATTCGAAACACTCTTTCGTATATAACCAACGTTCGAAACACTCTTTTTAATGCAACCAACGTTTGGAATACCCTTCCAACACAATTATTATTATATACTTTCACAGTGCTAACAAACAACGTGTGACAAAAAATCGTCTACATGTCACGGCCAACTTAGCGCCGAATCTTCCCTACTATCACAAAATGGCCCGATATAATTCCGACCAGGTCAAAATATAAATCAAAGCATATAAAATGTTAGGACTAAAGGATAAATTTTAACAGGTTATTTAAGTGTTTTTAGTACGCTAGACACACATACCAGCTCCATTCTCAAAAGATCATTCAAATGTTGTCGTTGCAATTACATCGTTAATACGCTTATGCCGTTAGGACAAATTCCAAAATGTAAATTATACTTTTTATCCTTTAATTCCGCCTTCCTTTCTCTGCCATCTCCCTAAATTTATAAAAACTATAAACGAAACAATATAATACAATAAGGATTCATGCAATACAATATTACTGTATTTTCAACAATTCATTGTACCAATTTCACTACCTTCAAGTGTTTATATGGTCATACAAAATACTTGCTTTTGGTCATGTACTAACTATATAACTATTTGGGGTTCTTGGTTTTAATTTATTTAAGTCATAATGTTTCATTTAATTAGAGAGAAACATAATTAACATGTGTCTTATAAGAAAAGGTAAATTCCATTAAAATCGTGCAATCTGTGGCTGGCATTATTGAAGAAAAAATTGGAACGATCGATTATTTTAACAAACATATGAAATCGACACTGTGATACTGTATATCTGTCTAATTAGTGTTCAACCAGGTAAAACGTTTCTCATTGAATTGGACTAATTATAAACAGTTATAGTCTACAAGAGTTTATGCAGCATTTGCAGGAATATCTAATATTGCACATGTTAGTGATTCTGAGCTTTTATATGAGAGTGAACAACAACGTCAATGCTTGACCGAGATTTTAGTAAGATGATCGAATATAAATCTAAACTCTTCCTTCAATTTGTAATTAAATTTGCTTTTTATGCTTTTTGAGATAGAGAGAGACCCTAGTACTGCTCTGTCTGTACAATTAGGAACATTTGCGTTCGTCGAATACCATTTAATATATATATTTTATTCGCACATCCTTTGGCAAGGATATGTTGTATATTGAAGTTCCTCAATAAAACGAGCTATATTTCCATTGCTGATTGCATCTATTGATTTTAAGATTTATATCGCGAAGGTCTTCAATAAACTGAACCATAGTTCGATTGCTGATTTCTTGTATTCATGTTATGTCTCAAAGGTTCTCAATAAACTGAACCATAGTTCGATTGCTGATTTCTTGTATTCATGTTATGTCTCAAAGGTTCTCAATAAACTGAACCATAGTTCGATTGCTGATTGCGTGTATTGATATTAATATTTATATCTCGTAGGTCATAAATAAAATGAAACAGTTCGATTATTGATTGCATTTGTTGATACTGTGATTAGATATTTTTTTTTGTAGATAAATGTTGAAGTCATTCTGGAGCGATTTACTATTTTTCATAGCGATCTGTAAACCTGGAATAAATAGGGACACAGCTATGGGGTCCTTAATTTTTCCGTAGAAAATGACATGATTTCTATTTTATCCGTATATGGCGTCTTAATACCTACTATCACTATTGAAATACTGTTTACAGTTGATATTTCTCTTGAAATGTTGTTTACAGTAGATATTACTAAGAAAATCCTGTTTACATCTGATATTTCTAATCTGATCTAATCCTGCGAAAGTGAAGATTATATTAAATCCTGTTTTAAATGAATATTTATAACGCAATCCTGCTTATCGTGGATTTTCTGTTAAATCCGATCTACAGTGAGACTTGCTCTACGGTGGATATTTCTATTAAATCCCGTTTACAGTGGACATTTCTACTAAATCCTGTTTACAGTGGAATTAAATCCCGTCTACAGTGGAAATTTATTAGTAGATCTCATATATTGTCATGAGACTCAAGGTTGATTCCAATGATCGAAACCTTAAAATAACACATGCTGTTTTCTAGATTTTCCAATAACTCTTCCCTATGTTGAGTGGAGTAAGCACTATCCAGACCTTTCAAAGCCAGAGCATTATGACTTGTGAAAAAATATACGCACTGATTTCTAAAAACCAAACAAAAACAACTATCTTACAACATGAGTCAGAGCAAAATAAAATAAAGCAAAATGCAACTATCAAACATATTAGTGCATAGATGGAATGGATAACGTGTTATAACATGCATGTTGCATGCATCCATACAAACAAAGATCCATACATCCATACATCCATACATAAGTACGTACGTACGTGCGTGCGTTCGTGCGTACGTACGTACATACATCCATCGATATATATATATATATATATATATATATATATATATATATATATATATATATATATATATATATATATATATATATATATATATATATATATATATATATATATATATATGCATGCATGCATGTTGTAACACGTCATCCATCTAGTGTATTGCAAATCGTGTTGACTAATTTTCCACTACGTTAGGAATGTTTAATATGTTTTCAAGTACAAGTACCAACTTCACTTATTGCATCATAAAACCAGGTTGTTTTAGCTCGGTTTCAAAGTGGAGATTACCATCATATTTCTCCAATATTAGGTTGTTGTACAAGAATGTACTTCATGAAGACAAGGAGAGGAAATGCAACTTATTTAAGACAAGCGGTCATGACTAACTTTTAGTAGAGTTGTACATTTTCAGAGAGAGAGAGAGAGAGAGAGAGAGAGAGAGAGAGAGAGAGAGAGAGAGAGAGAGAGAGAGAGAGAGAGAGAGAGAGAGAGAGAGAGAGAGAGATGAGTTTCTGTTCGACAGGATATGACGCAAACAAATAGGTTCACTTTATTGACGACTACCGTATTCTACAAAACCCGGAACTTGCCTAGGTGTTTGTTGTTCACATAGGATTATTACAATAATTCTATTACATACACTGAGTGTTACGTGCTCAGAGACATGTTACGATGCAATCGGTGCAAACGAGAAAGCATTGAGTGAGTGATGTCAAGTGATATTGTAGTCTCTGTGGAAATGACATTTTCTAAGTTTCATGTACTTTCATTTCCTGTGGCCATGCACATATTTCAGCCATTCATTCATTTACGACCTTTTGTTTTCATGATGATATACTTTTGTACCTCATTCTTTTCATGCACCTTCATCTTTTATTCATCTTTAAAATTATAAACCTTCAAAAAAAACCATTTGAACACTGGTACAATGCATTATTTAGCTAGAAGACATTGCTACAGTTTGATGGAAGGATTTAGCTTTCTAAGGTTTCCTTTTTCTTTCTCAGTATGTTATCGTTAAAAGATCTAAAATGCTTATTTGGCACGATATCGCCAGTAGTGGAACAACGTACCATTACATGATATCGCCAGTAGTTAAACAACGTGCCATTACCTATATACACTTAATTAACGTCAGTATGCAGACAAAGTGGAATTTCCTATGTATCTGTTCATAAGGGAAAGAAGATATCTGGTGACTTCGTGGTTAAATAATAATTAATGTGATTAACTATTTCAAACATGTTTGTAACAGTGATTAGTTACAGAGATACTTAATGTGAAATAGCAATACTTTAAACACACTTTTAGTAAAATGTATTCAATAGGTATGGTCAATACACATGCAATATATTCAGACGGAGCAAAATGAAAATGTTTTTGACATGCACGTATTTATCTATCAATCCTCGACATTGCACGTGTAATGACGCCATTATAACATCATCCATGCTTATCAAGCACAAAATCAGACTGATAAATCCACACAGCTGCGCCAGATCAGAAGATGTTTATCTTTTAAGACGTCTGCATTATAAAAGATATTGCGCATTAAACTGATTGGAGTTACTAAAGAAAGATGGTATCTTTTGTATATGCCGGTGTGTACAGTAATCAAAATGTACTATAGATAGGGCAACGTCTGCAACTGTAGGTAGGGCAACGACTGCAACTGTAGATAGGGCAACGACTGTAACTGTAGATAGGGCAACGACTGTAACTGTAGATAGGGCAACGACTGCAACTGTAGATAGGGCAACGACTGTAACTGTAGATAGGGCAACAACTGTAACTGTAGATAGGGCAACGACTGTAACTGTAGATAGGGCAACGACTGTAACTCTAGATAGGGCAACGACTGTAACTCTAGATAGGGCAACGACTGCAACTGTAGATAGGGCAACGACTGTAACTGTAGATAGGGCAATAGCTGTGCATTAATTTTTTCACCAACATCTGTTAAAGCATCTGGCAAACTTCACTCGAAACATAAAGAAGTCTTAATCATTTAGCCAATCTATAAAAAATAGTTAATTTTGTGAGTTACCGATAGCGTTTATGTTTATATGGTATACTGTTACTTAGTTCCACTTACTTTTTTCTGTTTTCTGAATGTGGAAAATAGACTTTCTTGTCCAATATCGATAACGTATACATTGCAAATTACCGACCCACACACATTATGTGATGCATGCATAAGAGTATATGTACTTAAGAAAGTTACAATTTGGTCACAAAGAGAAAAAAATTCAGCAAGTAGTAATTGTATTCTTTTCAAGCGAGGGGTCGCCTTTATGAGACTTCCCTTTAGCATGACTTAATTGGGAATTCCTTTTGGGTTGTCTTTATGGGGCGTCCCTTTAGCATGTCTTAATAGGAACTCCTTTTGGGTTGTCTTTTTGGGACTTCCCTTTAACATGTCTTAATGGGAATTCCTTTTGGGTTGTCTTTATGGGACATCCCTTTAACATGTCTTAATGGGAATTACTTTTGGGTTGTTTTTATGGGATTTCCATTTAGCATGCCTTAATGGGACTTCCTTTTGGGGTTGTCTTTATAGGACTTCCTTTATAGGCTGCATGTATTGAACGTCCTTTTTATATTGTCTTTATGGGATATTCTTTTAAGGTTGATTTTAATTGATTCCATTTTGAGCTTGACTGTATGGTATTCCTTTTTAGGTTTAAACGTTTTAGACCACTGATGTTTGGCATACCTAACTGCAGCAATGGATTTGATCCAAAAATACGAATTATCTTCTATTAGCCATTTCATAGTTTATCATTTGAGGAGTTACATTTTGTTTTATAAGCATCTTGTTGTCAAAGAGATATGGTAGTGTGCTCCGACTGCTTTATCTGTACTAATTTAACCGATGCGATAGTGTATTCTCATGCTGTCTAACCTGTATGACTATTCAAGGTATGGTAGTGTCTTCAGATGCTGTCTAACCTGTATGACTATTTAAGGTATGGTAGTGTGTTCAGTTGCTGTCTGACCTTTATGACTATTCAAAGTTGGGCAGTTGCTGTCTGACCTTTATGACTATTCAAGGTTGGGCAGTGTGTTCAGATGCTGTCTGACCAGTATGACTATTCACGGCATGGTAGTGTTTTCTGATGCTGTCTAACCTGTATGACTATTCAAGGTTGGGCAGAGTTTAGATGCTGTATGACCTATATGACTATTCAAGATATGGTAGTGTACTCTGATGCTGTCTAACCTGTATGACTATTCAAAGTATGTTAGTGTGTTCAGATGCTGTCTAACCTATATGACTATTCAAGGTATGGTAGTGTGTTCAGATGCTGTCTAACCTGTATGACTATTCACGGTATGGTAGTGTTTTCTGATGCTGTCTGACCTGTATGACTATTCAAGTTTGGGTAGTGTTCAGATGCTGTATGACCTGTATGGCTATTCAAGTTATGGTAGTGTGTTCAGATGCTGTCTAACCTGCATGACTATTCAAGGTATGGTAGTGTTTTCTGATGCTGTCTTACCTGTATGACTATTTCCGGTAGGGCAGTGTTCAGATGCTGTATGACCTGTATGACTTTTCAAGGTATGGTAGTGTGTTCAGATGCTGTCAGACCTGTATGACTATTCAAGGTTGGGCAGTATGTTCAGATGCTATCTGACCTGTATGACTATTCATGTTATGGTAGTGTATTCAGATGCTGTCTGATCTGTACGACTATTCAAGGTATGGTAATGTATTTTGATGATGTCTAACCTGTATGACTATTCAAGTTATGATAGTGTATTATCATGCTGTCTAACCTGTATGCCTATTCAAGGTGTGGTAGTGTGTTCATATGCTGTCTAACCTGTATGACTATTCAAGGTATGGAAGTGTGTTCATATGCTGTCTAACCTGTATGACTATTCAAGGTATGGTAGTGTATTCTGATGCTGTCTAACCTGTATGACTATTTAAGGTGTGGTAGTGTATTCTGATGCTGTCTAACCTGTATGACTATTTAAGGTGTGGTAGTGTATTCTGATGCTGTCTAACCTGTATGACTATTCAAGGTATTGTAGTGTATTCTGATGCTGTCTAACCTATATGACTATTCAAGGTATGGTAGTGTGTTCAGATGCTACTTCACCTTATGAATCTAAAAGGCACGGCAGTGTGCTAAAAAGTTATTTTACCTGTAGGAATCTAAAAGGCACGGCATTGTGCTGGAACGTTATTTTACCTGTAGGAATCTAAAAGGCACGGCAGTGTGCTGGAACGTTATTTTGCCTGTGGGAATCTAAAAGGCATGGCAGTGTGCTGGAACGTTATTTTACCTGTAGGAATCTAAAAGGCACGGCAGTGTGCTGGAACGTTATTTTACCTGTAGGAATCTAAAATGTACTTTATTGTAGTGGGACGCTATTTTTCCTGTAGGAATCTAGAAGGCACGGCAGTATGCTGGGACGCTGTTTTACCTGTAAGAATCGAAAAGTACGTCGTAGTATTGGGACGCTTATTTACCTGTAGAAATCTGAGATTTCACATGAAATTTTCGTTTAGTAGATTTGGTTTTATTACAAAGCCGATTCGACTCTCACGAAGAGAAAGGTCATTTTTTGTAACCTACTACTGCATTTTATTTTGATATTGTCAGCTACATACAGTGTTTTTTTTACTGGTTTGTTTTGTATAGTTAAAATAATTAGAAACTTATTTATACTGCCATTTTGACGAGGAAGAAATTTCCTTCCTTGACAGTACATGCCACAATTATTTGTCAGTGGACAAACTCTTGCTTAAGACAGAAAATAGCTTCTTCAAACTTGGGAAATGTATGTCAATTACTGATTCCGTCTGAGCATTTTCTAGATATAAATATTGAATTGTTATAATTAGATTTTAAAATCTTGCTAAGCACGCATTCTTTGCCCGAGAGAAAGAGAAATTGTCGCTGTGACATGATTGGAACATATTGCATTGAGAAAGTTCAGCCTTGCTGCTCAGTGTCCCTAACTGATACAAATCTATAACAAGCATGCGTTGCTTGAGGGAATGAAAAATTCTGAATAATATTCCGACATAAAATAAAAATTGTAGAAGGAACATATTCGTAAGTGCAGCACTTAATTAAAACAAAAATAAAAACAAATGGTTCACTAATCAAAAATTATTTTGTACAATCTAATTTGTACCCATTCAAATCATTTAATATTGTCTCATTCAAATGTGTTATGAATTAACATTTTTGTGTATAGACTACAAAAGATTTAACAATCTGACAGTTGGAAAGAAATAAAGAAATGTGTTTACCCAAATGATTATATATATATATATATATATATATATATATATATATATATATATATATATATATATATATATATATATATATATATATATATATATATATGTATATATATATATATATACAGAGAGAGAGAGAGAGAGAGAGAGAGAGAGAGAGAGAGAGAGAGAGAGAGAGAGAGAGAGAGAGAGAGAGAGAGAGAGAGGAAACATCATGACTATGACGCTGCAATCGTCTATAGAGGCAGTATGATTTACAATAATAAGAAACTAATATTTGTATATGTACAATAGTTTGTTTCTCACGTGTTTTAAGTACAACGTATCACAAATATGCGAAGTACACATTACTCTCCCTTGACACATCTAGATACAAGCGACACTTTCTTTTGTTATCTATTCGCATAAACGAATCGTCTCTCTTCGTTGCCCCAGTTCAACATGAAATAATGAGAGAGGTCAACTTCATATCAGAGAACACCAATGTTTTTACTCATTAATTAGTGCAAAACTAATGCTAATTATGTGTGGTGGACCCATTTTTAACATATGTAGTATTTTAATTGGTCATTGCAGGACGGCACTCACAATGAACCATTAAACCACTTTTCATAAAAGCGCAATGGAGACTCTTATCCCAAACTTAATTTCATGTTTTTTCCTGTTGTAAACTTTCTTTGACAAATAACATTAGAAGTGAAGCATTTATCATTTTCTCACTGTCCATCTTGTGAGAGATTATGCACACTTACATATAGTCGTGAAAAGGCCACATATAGCTGTCGATGAGAAAAAGCATGCTCATTTAAATAATACAAACATGTTCAAATATGTCTGTCCCTCCATCTTGCTTTTCCGTCACGTTCTAACTGACTACAGGGGGCCCCGAGTGGCCGAGTGTGTCTAAAGTGCTGTCAGTTACGGATCACTGCCATCTCACCTCCGTCTGCGTGGGTTCGAGTCTAGGATTAGGCGAATGTGGATATGTGAGAAAGCTTGCTAGTAGCTTCTCGTGGGTCGGTGGTTCTTTCCGATGATTTCCCGGTTTCTTCGTCCACCATTAATACTGATCGCCATGAATAACCTATCGTGTGCTGAAAAATGGCGTTAAGCCCAACAACAACAATCCAACTGACAACATTTTTCTATAGCGACTTCTTGTTGATTGGAGTCGCAACTGAATTGAATGCAAATAACATATAAAAGACAACTACGACAAAAGTGGGAATAGCATGTTCAAAGCAGATTCAAAAGCGTACGTCAATTGGTTTCATTTCCGCATGTCGATATACAGATATTCAACTATTGTTTATACAACAACTGGATAGTTGTGTACGAATTATAAACTTCTGTTAAATTTTGTTCTGCTATGAGAAGGTAATCTAAATGCATAAAATATTTGATTAATGAGGTAAGAAATAAATGACAAAAAGGAAATTTCAACATAAAATAATAGTCAAATCTATTTGTTCAAATATTTTACTACTTTCTCTTGAAACTGTATATATATATATATATATATATATATATATATATATATATATATATATATATATATATATATATATATATATTCGGTAGTTGCAAGCTAATTTCAAGTGGCTAATTTGTCTCAGGTGAATCGAGACCTATAACGCTATAACGGCGTCTGTTCAGTATCACAATTGTCTGCGAGTGATTATAATTAATAATCGTTACATATTCCTATGCCAGTAAGCTTTTTAAAACATGAATGTTGAGTGAAACTATGTATCTCCCTGTCTATTACCATAGTTACCTGGACGAATAACGTGTTTATGTCCTTATTAGATAAGAGATGGAATTTTCCAAGGCCTTGACGTAAATGGAAACAAATTGGACACTATCTTAGTAAATTTAATCTTTGACTAATTGGTATTTCTATATATCCATCATTCTGACACTAAACCTTCTATAAATGAAGTATGATCTCTTCTAATATTCATTAACCCCAGTACTCAGAGATCACTTTCAAATTATCTTGGCATTTAGTACCTCATTAGTTTTCCCATTAATGGTCCGTGATTTAGGTTTTTCACTGTTAGAGATAGAAAGGCGAACGATGTTAATAATACAAAATCTTCGAATCATATTAACATGGCATTATTACGAGTCTATGCTCTTAAAATAATTAACAGAAGAGAGTGAAGACATCCAGCTTTGTCAAATTGAGCAAATAATTTATTTCCCTGGAATACAAAGTGAAACATGAGAGAAGAAAGAAATTACGGTATTGAAGATTAGATCAAGAACTAATTCAAGAATTAAAGACAAGTCCTAGTAATAAAAAATCCTGAATAAAACTCGGTTCAAGCCCTGAAGAGATATAGACTTGAAGGCATTAACGTGTCCGTTTTGGTCTACAAAGGTTTGATTTGTCAAAGGTCTCTTGTTGAATCACAGAAATATTATTCCAAGGTTTGAATTCTGCATACATTCCAATGAATGTCTGTATTCAAGAATTTGATCACAGCACTGTTGTATTCCCAGAGAATCACTTGAATTCAATAATGTGAAGAAACTAAATTTCAGCCATTACTGGTCACGACAATTCAACTTAAAGTGCTAGATATTTGAGCACGACTGGTAAGATCCTCATAGTCACAAGTTAATATACTTCTTTATTTGACCTCATGTCGCAAATTAGCATTTTATAAAAGTAACCATTACCTAATTGAAAAGAACTTCTAGCATGGTATAATGAGCTGGTTTCCTTAGAACACACTAACCTATTAAATTCACTAGAGAATTTCCAAAACCCTGACCCTGATGAACATGTTTATGCCTTCTTGTTTACTTCAGTAATAATGTCGGGCAATGGGCTCATACACAAAGAGAATAATGAAGCTATTATTAGTTGTTTACATAAAAAATATATACAAATCAATAAGGTCAAAAAGAAATGAGTTCCATTCTGAACAAGGTCAAGTCCAGCAAATAATGTTACATTTCAATAACATGTCACGAAATAAGACCGTTTAACATTAACCGAAAACAAATTAAATTAAATATAAATAACTCTTTCCCTCATAAAGAAAGAAAGATTTATAAAATCTTTCAAAACACCCGAAAGTGCATCTGCTATTAAATTGTTTTCCCTTGATGTGTCTGATGTCAATATTATATTCCTGTAACAACAAACTCCACTTTTAATATTTCTGATCTTCGTTTTACATCTTGCCGAGGAAAGTACGGGGAGTGTAATCACTAAATAATAATTTTTTTTTTAAAAATAGCGTCCTAAATATATATATATATATATATATATATATATATATATATATATATATATATATATAAAACGTCATTGTAGATTTTTTCTGCTCTTGTAGAAACATCTGGAAATATTTGCTTATATTCAAGTAATAACTGTTTAAGTTCATTCTTCCCTTGTAATTGCAAACGATATACATATATATGCAAGAAACCCACAGAACATCAAGATATTTAAAATGGTACGGTAAGTTATAATAATTCTTTCATTCTTCGATCATCGTTGGCATTCATCTAAAGTACTCTTCTTTATATATCACTGACAGTTCAGGTGGGTTTATGCCTCTTCTCGTCTAACGTGAGTATGTGACAAAGCATGCCAGTAGCTCCCCTTTTGTCGTTAGTTCTTATCTGGGTTTTGACTTGTTATTCAGTCACCAAATATACTTGCTGCCTAAACGCATATAGACAAGCGCATTTGATTATCCATTCACAATCACTTAATCACCATGAAACATTTTTCAAATTGAGGAAATAGCTGAATGTGGTGCTAGTCTGCTTTTTACGGTGTGCTTTGCGATAAATTAAACTTACTCTGGTCTGTATTGGAGGCAGCTGTACAATTACTGACACGTCACGGCCCTTTTACACTTTTTAATAAAAGACTAAAAATACTTGTCTTGGAATAATGATATTTAATTTTTTATTGTTTTCAGATCATTCCCACTTCCTCCTCACCCGCTTGCAATATGAGACGATAGTAATGAGGAAAAAGACCAAATTTCCAACAGTTAGAAGGAAAAGGGAAGAAAATCCCACGAGAGCCCGAAATATTTGATGTTAAGTAGGTATTGCGACTTGTATTTACATATATATGATGAGAACGTCGTCACAGTCTAGTAAACATTTAATGGATTATGCGGAGACGGTGAAGGGAATATATTTTTTAAAGACAGGTACTAGCTGTTTAATAGAAATTGATGTTATAATTTGCAAGGGGTCTCAAACTCAGATCAATACGAGATCCACACGAAGTCTAGTACATTGGTCCAGGACTGCATCACGGAAACCTTTTCCTACAACGAGAGCGGCTCATTTAAAACGTAGCTAGTTCAAATGCTGCAAAGAAGGAGTGAATGATGTAATAAATTCATTTTTGTCAATTCGGGACGGCTGTCAAGAAAAACGTTAATTATTAATCTTTTAACAAGTGCCGTTTATCTTTATGGATCCCTTAATGTAGAGTATTAAATAGTCTTTAAGGTAGCGTGGATTAGTTTCGTTACAAAGACTCTAATTCCTTACCACAAGGACTTATCGGGATATATGTTTTACGTACACGCTTTTAGTAATTCCATCAAGAAATTATTCCTTGTTTTACCTGTTACATGATTTTAAGTCGGTCGCATGAAATACAGATCTATGGCTTAGAGAAGTGAAACAAGTAAAAAAAAAAATAACAACACTTGTGTGAGATCATAATCATTTGAACGTTTGGTCGTTGGCTGATTTAAATACAATTAATTTTGATATTAGTGTGTAAGAACCCTTCAGTTGAAACGATTGTTTTCTTGAGTTCCTCAGAGATTAGCGAAAGGATCACTTAAGCCTGGTAGACACGTTCTGTTTGATTCGCACAGTAACAAGTTACTGCAAGACCTATGGCATATCACAACCTAGATTGTCTGCAATATCTGATCATCTTTTGCTATTAATTTTAGGATATATTTACAGCTTCACGTAAAGCTGCTGATATAACATTTTTTTAGAGTCGGTGTTGTATCATTTGTGTCATTATCGGTAACAGAAAATTTTCTTTGTGCAGTGGAGTAAATTTAAAGTGAGTGAGATTGGATCGGATCTTCCTGTACGTGACCAATTAAATTGTATTTCGATGCAGGAAAAAAGTAATTGGAACTCAGTAATCTCGCGCTTTTGAATGATATGTATTATATATATATATATATATATATATATATATATATATATATATATATATATATATATATATATATATATATATATATATATATATTGTAATGAATCGCTTCCCGCTAAGGATTCATGTAGATATGGTTCAGTGTGTTTGATTGTCAAAAGAATAAGACCCTACAGATAATGCATTTTAAACGTACCTCCTGCTGCTATGATAAAATTTGAAAACGTATTCATTAAATTTCCAAACTGTTGAGGCTTTGATAAAATCTCCACATCTGTGGACATGGTTTTGAATATCACTCACAATCACGCAATAACACTCATCATATATCCAAACAAAGAAAGACTGAGCAGTGATTGGTCATAAATCTATCACGTGGCCTTTGGAAAGAGTACAAAATGCATGCTCATCAATACACCAGTATAGCAAGGTGTTGAAAAGCTACTACCACCTATTAACGTGACGTATAAAATTGTATCAATAATGTTATGCGAGCGAGAAATTTGACAAGAGTTATATGCATTTTGGTGAAAAGCTTAACGAGTCAGATTACCTGATGATTGAAGAGAGAACTACTGATTCAGAAAGATTTGATAGAACCAATTCTCAAGTTGACATGAAGGTGGTTAGTTCGAAGTATGATTTTCTTAAAACTGTGACACTAGAGTCACAAGGACTAGTAAGGAAAGATATGGGTCATTTTCATAACAGAGAACGTTCAGCGAATTCATGGACAAGAAAGATATCTCAAGCAGAAAACTAACCAAGGAAATTGGCTATATGCAAAAACGTTTAATTAAGGAATTATTAATCTGTAGATACCTATGATGGTTTTGAATAACTTTTTGAATATATGATCTATTTTAAAGATTGTATAATTATGAACAATGAGAGAGAGAGAGAGAGAGAGAGAGAGAGAGAGAGAGAGAGAGAGAGAGAGAGAGAGAGAGAGAGAGAGAGAGAGAGAGAGAGAGAGAGAGAGAGTTTCGTAGCTTCTTACACAAAGAATGATGCCAGCCAAGCAATGGCAGATCATCAGGTCCAGCCCAGATATGTCAAGTTTGGGAGGTTAATGGTTTCCTTGTAAGCTCATTTCGTGTCTCACAAACAAGACAAATTATATGCAAGGTTCATTTTTGAGACCATTTCAGAAAAAGGGGTGAATCGCTTCCATAGATAAGGCAAACACAGCCTTGTTTGGCTTGCGTATCCTGGTCGTCCATCTGATATTCCTGGTCGAATCGCAAAAATAAAATTTCTTGGAAATCGTGCAGAACAAATTCCTGAGATATGCTACCTGGCATTAGTCACAGCATCAGCTTGCAGGAAGCGATCAGAATGGTGCTCAAGTGGAAAGCTTTATTGCATTCGTTTGTAAGGCAAAAAAACGTGTAAGCGTTTAAGTCACTATGATTATGATACCTGCTGGGAGGAAGACAAAGTCGACGAAAAAACTGTAATCAAACAACACGAAGAGATGGAAGAAAGGGAAAAAAAGAGCGATGAACAGAGATTGAAAATAATAGCTGCGTCGAAAGGAGCACAAACAGCATGATTCCAGGCATAATGGATTCTAAAGCTGGAATTTTAATATTTGTTCATGATCAATGTGAATGTAAAACAGCCTTTTCTATATCTTGACTAATAATTGAAAATACAAACAAACTTACAAACTTGCTGCATTGCGCATTAAATTCTAATATTCTCATAGAAAGAATTGCAGACACAAGTCCTAATAAAGAGTTCTGAATAAACTTTAATGGAATTCCATATCAAACCCATCGAGGAAGTTGTTAATATGCCTGTTGCGGCGTATATCGTATTTGTTGCACCAACAATTGTTTTGTTAACAGAGTAATACAATTCCAGGTTTGAATTAACTACAAATCCCAGTGTACATCTCTTTCCAATAATATAATGAGTATTCTGTATTTCAGGGGACAAAAGTCACTGAAATAAACAATTTCAAGAAATAAATTCCAGCCCAGATTAAATTTTGGACACAACAATATTACAAAATTGATTCTGCCAGATCTTACTCCAGGAATGAATAAGCATTCCAATGACAAAATTACATAGTTACCTGCTTTACTGCAGGTCACAATTAACACTTGTATTTTGGAAAAAACCAAATATAACTGATGGAAAATAACCGTCTAGAAAATTCTTAATATTTACAAAATAAAATATTATAGTTAGAAATTCTGTTACTAAAATTATAGTGCATAACCTGTACCGTGTCAGGCACGTCAGGTAAATAGCAGGTGAATTCCAGTAACCTATTCCCAAGCCCAAATAAACTTGCTTTTTAATAATATTGATATTAAATACATACATACAAGGGATATTTTTATGTAGTAGTTGTTTACAAAATAAAATATAATTTTAAAAAATCAATAATTTAGGTAAAGTAGAAAACAAGCTTGATTTTGGACAAGGTGAAGACCAGCATTAAATGTTACATTACATAAATAATGTAATTAAAAATATAAATAACTAACAAACAATGTAAATTAAATATACATAACACATTAAACAAAGACTCTACTTGTTGGAGATGAAGTGGCTAGTGTACAAGAGGTCTGAATGAAGTACTGGGGGTGTATAAACAATGCTTATTTAGTTGGATACAGCTCGCGCTGCTAGTGGAGCGCTGCTGATTTTATCATCAGTAAGTGGCAGTAACAATCATTTGGTCGACAAAAGCCAAAGTTCGTTACCGTCAACAGTCATCTTATCAGTGTTTTCATGAAATTCATGGTCAGGTTAAATTCTTATTTACATAGAAAAACGAATAAAAATGACTCGGTTTCTTCGTAGCCGATATTAGGCCTGGTGGAATTCTGGGGATAGCTTTGTTCCCGCAACATCAGCGTTACTGAATCAAAGTAAAAAGGATATGGCTGGTATTTTTAGAGAGGCTTTCTTTCTAAATGCCATAATTACTTGGGTAGAACGAATTTGATAAAAATAAAACACTCTCAAAACAAGAATTAGAGATCGATCCGGCTCAACCCAAACCATTAGCGTTTAATATCCGGCAGAAAATTGACACACGAGTCAGTACTATGTTGGATGACGGAGTGATACAACTGTCAAAAAGTCTTGCGCTGCAGCGGTGGTGTAGATAATAGATTAAAAATGGCAAGTAATGATTTTGCGTGGAGAAATGGGCTTGATTGCTGTTGGCCAAGAGCTGATTCTTTTTTTAAATAACCTTGTCAAGTGGATATTGAGACGGTTGACCGACTTATGACTAAACTACGCTTCTTAAACGGTTTTTGTTCAACACACCAGGGGTACTTGAGCATTATAACATGGATACAATATGAAGTTTGTTTGAGTAATGAGGCACAACTATTTGGCATAAGAAGGTCACCAAGTATATCGATTATGTCGGTGATGCTGACTGTGTGTTGTTGCACTATATTCTGGGAAAGAAAGAGAAATCACCTCATGTGCTAGTCAGATGGATTGGACCTTGGGATACTGTTAAGAAGATAACCGATGACACGTACTTTATTACAAGAAACGGTCACCAGATGACTTATAGTATTCACTTTTATCAATTGTAGTCGGTCCTGGTATTCTGATAGTGAATATAGTACTTCGAAAATTATGGACGGGTCATTTGATTGGGTTTGTTAGTCTGTGAAATAAAAATCGTCATATCCAATTACGGCTCAAAGAGGTATGCTGGTAGAAAGTAGTACACATAAAGGCTCAAGGAAAGTCCAGGAGAAATGAAAATGAGAACAGTAGCAACTGAAGTGCTAAGAAACCGCTGGCCGATCTCTGATCAAAGAAACATGTTCATACAGCGTAGGAGAGGATGACGTGGGTTTTGCTCAATTCTGAACTGCAAATTTCATACACAGTCCTAATTTTTTAATAGTTTTGTTTTTATTTTTTTAATTGATTCACTGGTTATAGTTGGAAAACGAAATAAGTGTAAGTGTGGGAAATATCGGTGTCTCTGTGGTTGTTGAATAGTTGGATCAAGGACGGTCTAATTCTGTTAAACGGATTAAATCGACAAAGTCGCAGAGATAATGAAAATAGTTATGTTCTCTATGGTTCATTTTTTAATTATTTGATTTCATTATGAGATTCTGTTAAGGGTGGTTCTCCCCCCCTCCCGTATGGTTTGGTTTTGCGGGATTGGGGTGCTTCCAATATGTATTTACATTATGGCAGAAGACCCACCCAGCCTCGATTATTGCTTGGAATTTGGGTTAGTGAATGTTTGGTGTATAGCTCTGAGCTCTCATTCAGCAATGCCGACGGTTGAATAATAAAAGGTACAAAGGGTGAAATTCAGTAACAACAATTTAATTAACAAATAATAGTCAAACACACGAATTTCTCAAATGCGCCTCTTTCGTTCGACCCATTGAGCCTATCTCATCATATGATTTCTAGTATGAGAGTTTTCGCCCTGTCCTTGGTTTTTACTCATCTCCTGATTCCTCTTCCCTAAGCCCCTCTGTGTTCCTTCTCCTGCTCCTTCTCTTTCCCCTCCTCCCAGACTACTTTCCACTTCTTCTATTTTCCTCGTCTATTCGTCAACTCCAATTTGCCGACTCCGACAGTCTCTCTCTCTCTCTCTCTCTCTCTCTCTCTCTCTCTCTCTCTCTCTCTCTCTCTCTCTCTCTCTCTCTCTCTCTCTCTCTCTTAGAGACTCAGGACTACTACCTCGCACTGGAAGTTGCCCCCCAAAAGCTTCCTATAAAACACAAGGATGGTACACTATTTTTAAATTGAATGTTGTTTCCTGGCTGATTTTGTGTTTGTTTTTCTGCAATTGACTTTCGCTTTACCTATTCTCCTGCTGTATCTTAGGGCTGGGTTGTTATTTCTCCGATCTGCCATTTAGATGTTGTTTTGTTACTGCTGTTCTGCCAGCATTTGCTTTCTCATTTATGCCAAGTTTCTGGGACATTTATGTGGTGTATATCTTGTTTGTCTACATCTATTGCATGTTCTGTGATGTATGCAGCCATTATACCATGTTCTAGTCACGAATCCAAATAAGTAGAAGGCTCATGGGCCCCGAGTGGCCGAGTGGTCTAAAGCGTTGACCGTTACGGATCACTGCCATGTCAACTCTGTCTGCGTGAGTTCGAGTCTAGACTCGGCTAACGTGGGTAAGTGAGAAAGCCTGCCAGTAGCTTCTCGTGAGTCGGTGGTTCTTCCCTGTGTTTTCCAGGGTTCTTCCTCCACCATTAATACTGGCCGCCATGTATAGTCTATCTTGTGCTGAAAAATGGCGTTAGAACCTACAACAACAACAAGTAGAAGGCACATTTTACTTCCCTCGGTCTTTTCTTTTCAATTTCAAAAATTCGGTTTCCATTGTAGATAGACGTTAAAGGAATCGTGTATAATACGGAAGATATAACTTTGATGTTAAATTTTTCTTCGAACTTCTCTTTTGTGGCCTGCAGAGGTATCTCAAGAGGAATACCTGTCAGGTGTAATTCTCCAGTTTGTTTCTGGATTTTCTTTAGAATTGGCACTGGCTCTTTAACAATGACCGATTGCCCTTCTATCGTTCATTTCGCCATATGGTAAAATTGTTTTTGTTTGTCCCTTGATCTCAAAATGTATCCCTTTGAATGTAATTCTTGACAGCGAGATGCTCTTCTCACAAGCTTCCCAGGTATACTAACGAATTTGTTGGCCTTTCATCAGATAATATTTTTCGGATCTAAGATTTAGGCTGAATTCCGATTGGATGCTGTTGGGATGACCCAATCAACTGAGCTGTCAGTGCTTCTCGTTTGTCTTTCTACGTGGATGGTAGAACACGTCCCGTTTAATCTGCTGACTTTCTTTTGATCTCGGACCAATGTATAACACTTGGGTGAGAGCTACAAGGTTGGACCCGAGAGCTAAGTTTTTAGCGACTTATATAATCGCTTGACACTGGCCGGCGGCGATTCTTATACATCAAACGCGTTGATAATACCCCACGTGTGTACATCCTGCAAGCTCAGACTGAATGAACGTGACAGATCTTTATTGCATGGCAGATTCCACTTTTCTATAAACTGTTTCGGGTTAATCACGTATAGTGGTATTAGTTTCTACAACTATTGGCCAGATGTCGTTTTGTTTTGCTTTGAGAATAAGTATGTTGATTAGAATTGGCTTGAGTGCTTTTAACGATTCAGTCCTTCATAACGTCATGTATTTGGAGAAAGATTTTGCATTTGGAATAAGTTTTAAGACTATAATGCGACATTTTAAATAGTGACCATTAGATGCTGATGAGCAGTTTCCTGTGCTGTATTCCTGTGTATTAGTACTGATGTAAATGAAACATTGCTGTGTTATGTAGCATGGTCTGACTGTAATGATAAATTTGGAATTGTTGATCCGTGAATCATGATAGCTCTCTGGATGCTATCAGGCTTTTGTTCCAGTTTAGTTTGGAAACTCTTAGTCATAATTACAAAATCGGTTATAGTCTACTATTGATTTTATTGTACGAAGTTTAATTAATCTTTTTTTTGAAGATAATTATCTTAAGTGGAATAGCTAAAGGACTAATATTAAAACAAATAAATAAATTGGCAGCATCAGTATCAACCATCGCATTATCATGTTTTGAAATGGCATGCTTGTGTTCTGAAAGAATGGCATTGCATATCATTGAATTTTTGCAATTATGCTTGCGCGAGCATTGCAGAGTTTCTGGTCTAGTTAAAGCTATTTTTACGAGATGAGTAATTATGTCTTAGTTTAAGTTGGATATAGAGGGACGTATCTACGAGATCAGATCTGAGTCATAAACGTGATCGTGTTTGTTATTCACGAGTCGAATTGGTAGTTGATTTGACGAAGGGAATGACAAATATAATACGAGTCGAATTGGTAGTTGATTTGACGAAGGGAGTGACAATTATAATACGAGTCGAATTGGTAGCTGATTTGACGAAGGGAGTGACAATTATAATACGAGTCGAATTGGTAGTTGATTTGACGAAGGGAGTGACAATTATAATTCGAGTCGAAATGGTAGTTGATTTGACGAAGGGAGTGACAATTATAATACGAGTCGAATTGGTAGTTGATTTGACGAAGGGAGTGACAATTATAATAAGAGTCGAATTGGTAGTTGATTTGACGAAGGGAGTGACAATTATAATACGAGTCGAATTGGTAGTTGATTTGACGAAGGGAGTGACAATTATAATACGAGTCGAATTGGTAGTTGATTTGACGAAGGGAGTGACAATTATAATACGAGTCGAATTGGTAGTTGATTTGACGAAGGGAGTGACAATTATAATACGAGTCGAATTGGTAGTTGATTTGATGAAGCGAGTGACAATTATAATACAAGTCAAATTGGTAGTTGATTTGATGAAGCGAGTGACAATTATAATTCATGATCACGGGTGTGATGATTTAAATCACTCGGAGGTGAGTGATTTTCGGCAGCGTGGGTAATATAACAAATTCATTGTATTTGATGTTTATATTTCCAATTATGTTATAGGTCTGCTGTTTGATTCTTTCAATAGTGACGTGCTGTAAGGCTCCAGGCGTCTCACATCATGATCTAATGCCATTACCATTTTCTGTTATTACATCTGAAATCGTTAATTTGAGACCACTTTGATATTTTAGAAAGCTAGCACAGTTAGACAAGAATCTACACTTCTGTGAGTGGTTTATATACAGGTTATACAGGAGTGGATTATATATTGGTCAAACGGGAGTGGTTTATATACTGATCATACAGTAGTGGATTATATATTGGTCAAACGGGAGTGGTTTATATACTGGTCAAACTGTAGTGGATGATATATTGATCAAACGGGAGTGGAGTACATATTGCTCAAGCGAGAGTGGTTTATATATTGGAGAAACGGGAGTGGATTATATATTGGTCAAACGGGAGTGCATTATATATTGGTCGAACGGGAGTGGATTATATATTGGTCAAACGGAAGTGGATTATATATTGGTCAAAGGCAGTTTAAATGCAGATAATATGGGACAAAATGTCCTAATTTGTAGTGCTCAATATCCGTAAAAAAGACGAGTTTTTTTACAAGTAATTAATAAGTTTGTGTTTCTTTTCTCACTCGGCAATTAACTGGTTGCATCTCCAAAGGGCAAATTGGAATAGACTGGTTTGAAATGAATAATGACAGATGTGTATTCCATATACTGCTTTGGTTTAGGTATGAACATGAATGACAAAAGTAACCAGTGTTGATAATGAACTTGCTGCTCCAGTCTGTATAGATCCTTTCTCCAATGAAAAATATCAATTATTCAAGAAGCCACAGGTAAGATGAAATGCTACTACTGTGTAGAAAGCCTACTAGAACTCAATCAATCAACACGTTATTCTATCCAAATAGGAATTGAATTTATTCAGAAGGACTAGAATGCTCGTCATTGTTAATCAAGGTATAAAATATATCCTGTTTGCTATATTTACTACATTATTTATTGATATTCACTCACTTCATTTTAAGGAAAACACCCCAAACTAAGTAATCAAAATCTGATAAAATTACATTTATGGGTCTTTTTTCCTTTTGAGGATTCACACAAAATTAGTGAATATAAGCATTTTCCCTTGTCTATCCTACAGCTATAAAGACTCCATGAGTGTGTAACACATACGGTAAAGAATGTTAGACATGCATTACTTGATTATATAATTGAAGGGGACTATCTCAAAATGCTCTAGCTGAAATGATTCGTTCATAATCGAACCCAGTCATATTGACAGACTGATTTTCATTCGAGTTGGCTATCTTGATTGCATCTCTTTGGAATGTTTGCTGACACATCCGACAAGACGGACTTTATGACACACTATAAAATCCCCAACTCAAATATTCTGAGATTCTTCACAGTCTTAAAAAACGAATAATCAAACAATGTGAATAATAGTTTTAACTGAAATGATTAAGGAGTACTAACCTCATCTTGTACCTAAGACATAGGTGTGAAATGACCTTGCACCTTCTGCAAATAGAATATTATGACATCTACAAGGGGAGGGTAATTGAATGTTAATTCTCCGTCTCAATCAAATCTAGGGCAAGCCCATCAGGTCTCTACGACAAACAACGACTAAGACGAAGATATAAAACAACAACGACAGCAACAAACTTACTCAAGGATGTTTTCAAAGTTGCGTACATAACAAAAGTGAAATGATCCCATATCAATTTGAATATATGCTGATTACTGTGGCTTTGTATTCATCCACATTAATAGCACACAGCAGCAAGCTTTATAATAACATATAACTGAAAATTCCGGCATCTTCAATAGATCTGTTCCAACGTCAGGTCAAGTGGTTCATAGCAAGCTTTCTTTTAACATCTAACTATATACCCCTGCATCTTAAATGGGTCTGTTCCAATGTCATGTCAACTGGTCCATCTACATCCAATTGAAGTGAAGCTGATATCTGTATTACTGACTTTAAAATAAAGAGATAAAGGAATGATGCAAGATTATAAGCATATCGTTAATTCCATTTCGGTGTAATTGCACCGGAACTTTATTAACAGACGAATTTTTTAACTTTTAACTTTAGGAGGTAATATGATCAATGGGTTGGGGGTTATAATAGTTTTGTGGGATTGCTACAACTGTTCTTGACAGAACTAATATCAGACCACAGTTCAAATGTTTAAATCCTTGAGGTGCTGATGAGATTGATAAATTGTTATAATCATTCTTATGAGGGAAATGTGCTTCTCAATATTCTGCACTTTATGATCCATTCTTTTCAATGTTGACACTAATGTAAAAGTTCCGCATGCCTTGAAAAGTTATGGAGATAAATTTAAATTTTTCTTTCCTGATAATTACTTATTGTCAACAATAACATTGTTTTTTTTATCTATAAATGGTTTTAAACAAATGTATTAATATTTGTTTTCAATCTAAGAGCCAGATATGTGTTAAAATTGATAATTTTTGGGCATAGAATAATAATATGTTCCATCTGAAATGCCATTAAAGCCCATATTGACTGCCGTGTGCCCATGTACTGGAATATTGTAACCTAAAGGACACTCGGTACTAATTGTATTAAAAAGTGGGAACCAGCCTAGAAATGGGTGAATATTAAACAGAGTATATACGGGTTTGGCTGACCAGGATTGGTTAATAATGTAAGTTATGTTTTTGGAAAAATAATCTTTTGAGACCTTATTCTAGTTGAAAGTGAATAAAAATATAGACATTGTTTTATTGATGGAATTTCAGTGCTTTAATAGACTTGAGTTTGGAACACACATTACTAAAATTTGCACCTGACTCTTTGATGATGTTTGAAACATGTGCAGGTCCAGAAACGCCGTGGCTCATATCCTTTACTGACTTCCAGGATTTCATCTATACTGATAAATATAGGTTTACTCTTGATGCATTCAAAAAGTTAAGTTATTGAATTTTTTTATATCATGGTGTTAGCATGAGCTTAGTATGGGAAATGAAATTAGTTCCGTGATTTAAAATTGCAATACGACACACATTCAACGAATCTTGACACAAGGGAGGTAATCATGAGTCTTTGCAAGAGCTCCAGTAGGTATGAAATCCTATAATTAATAGTGTCTTTCATACTTTACTCAAGCCACTGAATATGCTTGAATATAACTAGTATCCTTTGTCTTTATTTAACGAGGCACGTGAGGAAAATGTTTATGTGAGATATGTGTTTGTATAACTAACGATATAGCAAAAAGAAAATGAATGTTTTAACACATTATTCCCTTTTGAAAAACTTCATATTTTTCTCACTAAGCATTCCGTTTCGGCGTCATTGAAATCTTAACTCTAAGATTCATTAAGTTTCTAAAGGAAGAGGTTTGCACAACAAAGTTTGACATTAATTATATCCAAGGGTGAGAGCGATTCACTCCGTAATAAATCTGGCAGAATAAAGGCACCAAAGTTAACAATGGTAACGAAACCTCTATTAGTTGTTTGGCATTTTTCTCAAATTGACTAAATAGGTAAAACGCATTACATTTATACAGATTTTAGTCTAACCACCATAATTTTGTCCTCTCTGTGCTTTAATATTTGTCATCAAGTGCCATGTTTGAAAGTCGAGATTTGTTACTCATACATGTATATTCTGGAGTTATTGGCAAAATGCATATGACGCCATTTCATGAAGCTATTCTAAAATTAGTAACATAAGTAAAGTATGTAAAATATACACAATATACAACTTATTTACCAATATTAAAAAACAGCCCATTAACTTGCCAAATAAACAGGTGAGATAGATTACCCAGGTATCATATGATTCATGTTTACCTGTGCATATTTTCTATAAGTCACAGACACCTAATTAAATTCCCATGGAGAGTAAAGTTAATACCTAGATATAGTTTTATACCTTTTCATGACTTGAAATGCAAACTCACTCACATCATATACCTGATAAATGCAAGAGTTAACCTTTGAAACGATGAAAATGAGAAACTACGCTGTAGTTATTTAGAGAAAATTACCTTTTGAAAATAGTGTCAATCATCACTGCGCGGATCAGTCATGCGTAAGACTTTAAAATATTACAACAAAAATCTCTGCTTTGACAAAGTAAAACAGCAGTTCCAAATGGGTAGATTTATGCTGTAATTATAACGATACTAAATCGTTTAAAGAAGTAATTACGGAACACCTTATTATGATCCTATATTTCCATATATATAGTTTCATTAAATGATAAGCACATAAATAAATTTCAAGATTTTTCAAAAACGTTATTGATTGATTGATTGATTGATTGAATTTTAACGGCGCACCAGCACTTTTAGGCTATTTAGCGCCATACAGTAGGTCATATTTGTAAAAGAAAGGTTCAATATCGACCAGCGATATAGTAAAAAATCCATAGTAGTTAAATATAAAATGGTAAATGTTATTAGAAAAAAAAAACGTTATTAGAAATACATTTATTAAATATTGATAAATTATATAAATCTTAGTTAAATTTATCGCCTTTGTCCGCATGGGTTGGAATCTCGGGAAAATGTGGGTATGTGAAAAAGATCTCAGTAGCATCTCGTTGGTTGTTGGTTTTTGCCGGGGTTTTCCCAGGATCTTCTTCCAACAAGCATGCAGTTCGTCATGTATAACAACCTGTCATGTACTGAGAAATAAAGATTAACCCAACTTCACAACTGTTCCACTGTATGTGTCAACACGACAGTCTGACGAGTTGTTCGCTCTACTCGGGGGAAAGACATTTTATCCTAAGTCAATGTCAACTAATAAATCTTTGTGATATCTGAACGATCGCACTGGAATTTAAGAATTTCATGTGGCCAAGAATTGCGTTATAAAACTCCTTTACACCACCTGCAGCATTAATTATGGTTCTATGGACTTTTATTAAACACGACCTTATGTTGAATGATTAGCACAGGTACAAATAACTCTAAACCTCAAGTTCTGTGTGTTTGAATTGACAAACGGTTGTATATTTGTCATAAACATCAACCTTAAATGTCAAAAATCAAAGTTCCGGAATTAATGTGGTATCAATAACGATCTCCAGAAGAGTCAATTGAATACGAGCAATACAATCTCTGTGACATGGACGAGATATAAATTACACGAAGTATTGAAAAACTGTACTCTTGAGGACAATGATAGAATAATCCACATATTATATATCGTCAAAACTTCAAAACACGTTTGTTGCTCTCTTTCTATAAATAAATATATATTCTCTGTCTTTATGTTCATTTATATGAAATATGATTCAAAATGGTTCAAGTAATTCAATGGTTGGAAGTACATGTTACGGGAGGTCAAAAGATCAATAGCGGTCATGCAACACCACTTGATTAAAAACGTTTGGCATCACGCCTGACTCCTAGTACTAATATTAGTACCTTGGACCTACCTTGTGGACACGGTACCAGCATGAGTCTATGTCTGTTACTGGCGCAGCATGGTGTGATTCACACCCGGCTCTTGTTTTAGCCTAATATTAAAAATTTTGAACATGTTCTTTGATATATAATAGAATAAATTGAGTAGTCCTCTTATTTAATACTGGAATTATCGCAAATCAATGTAGAAATAGTGGCAATATCTCGTTTACCTTTCTTATCCAATATTTTCGTTTTGATCGTCCGCCATATTAGTTCTAATAATGCCTACTTCCGTTCTCAGCCTCGTTTGTTTGTGTGCAACATAAGGACATTAATGCCTTATTTGTAAACGTAAACAGATCGTAGTAAAAAGTATGGCGCGGTTTGAGTCGGAAATTCTGCGCATTAAAAGTAAATACGGTTTACCGGTGACTTTGAAATTCCACCAAGACGCAATTATTTTCTCAACGAAACCGTATTCCGCAACTTATGCAAGTATCCATTTCCCATCTTCTCGCGTTATGTCATTCAACAACTAATACCATAGCGTAGAATATCCATATATAGTCTGGCATGCCTTATGTAGAAAAGGGGTCACGGCGAGAGTTTCTCGTCATCCTTCATGTTCGACACGGTAAGGTTAGCATATCTATGCCAATTTATTTTACCCTGTAAGGGTTTAATAAATTCAAAATAAGCCAAACTTCTTTGACAAAATGATTATACTTATTTAGTAGATCTCTAAATTATTTTTGTTTCTGACTTAAGGGAGGTTTTTTTTATTGCTCCATTACATGATATAAGATCAGTTCGTAGCCTCAACCACAACAAAACAAGTTGTATCTACGACATCGTAGCTAATCTGACTCCCTGAAATGTCACATCCCAATCTGGTCACAGTAAAATAAACGTAAAAATTGCAGAGAAGTTTAGAAAAATGAAAAATGATATTAGGTGTGATTCGAAGTTAATTAAACAAAATCAAATACTATATATAATACACATACATACATACATACATACATACATACATACATACATACATACATACATACATACATACATACATACATACATACATACATACATACATACATACATACATACATACATACATACATACATACATACATACATACATACATACATACATACATATGTGTGTGTGTTCACTGACTGTTCATAATGTTTAGTTCAAATAAGATTATTGCATATTTATCGTTACTATATGTTGATTTAAAGTATTTGGACACTTGTCTTTGTTCACATTATAAGGGGAGAGCGAATTGGGAATTTTCTAAAATAAAATTAAATACAACATGCTTATTATGTTAACTAATATTAATGTCAATGATGATTAACAAACTAATGTGAGATTTGGACACGAACAAATTTAACTCCCCTTACTAATTCATTTTTTATGTAACAAAGAATTATTTTGTGTTACTTTCTTTCACACTTTAAATGTATTTTTTGGGGCTTTAGTTAAATTATGGTTAAGGAAGTCAAGCGTAACAGCTGGCGCATTAACGAGGAAATGCCATAATGTAGAATACCGTATGTATATTACATTAGTAGAGATAAATATAATTTTTATCACCCCGCACCCAGTGCTTACGTAGATGAAAGGTGGTATATTTGTCATAACATAAGCTTTAAATGTCAAAATTTCAAAATTCCGGAATTAATTTTATGTCATTGACGGTCTCTGAAAGAAGTGAAATGAATACGGAGAATGCAATCTCCGTGGCATGGACAAGATATAAATTACACCAGATATTGGAAAAATGTCTGCATGTAGACATTGATAGACTGAGTCGGCAAAATGTCACCTGGAGCTTTTATTTATACCAGTTAATATAATGTTTGGAAGTACACGTTAAGGGAGTTCAAAATGTCAATAGGGGTTGAACAACTTTGGTTGTTAGCTAACATTTTGCCAGAGAGCATGATTCCTTGAAATGTCAAATGTCAATCAATTTTTAGTGGAGTAAATGAAAGAATATTGGCGTGTACTTCAAAATGGTGTTAGGTGTGATTCGAAGTTAAGCAAACAAAATCACAAGCAATTAAATATTAAATATTATGCAGATACTTGACTTTTAAAATTGTTTATTTCAAATAAGATTATTGAATGTATTTTTTTTACCATACTTAAATTGTTTAGTATTTGGATCGTTGTCATAATAATTATTGCAGGGGAGCGCGGGCTGTAAAGTAATATCGTCTTAGTTATTGTAACTGAGTTTTATCAGCACTTATTGCTTATTTAAACATTCTTATTTCATCGATTCCTTAATTGGCAAGAGGGATACAATTTATGGGTATTGACATAGCCTCTAGTTTGTTAAATCAATTGTTAAAGTTGTTTAAAGTATTATTATTATTATTATTATTATTATTATTATTATTATTATTATTATTATTATTATTATTATTATTATTATTATAATTATTATTATATTATTATTATCATCATCATCATCATTATCATCATCATTATTATTATTATTATTATTATTATTATTATTATTATTATTATTATTATTATTATTATTATTATTATTATTATTTATGTTTAGAGACCTTAAACAAAAAAATTAATGCCTGACCGCTTCGGTGGTATAGTGGTTAGAGTGTCCGCTTCGAATGCAGGAGGTCATAGGTTCGATCCCAGGCGAGTCATGCCAAAGACTTACAAATATGGTACTAAAAAATGCCTCGATTAGAGCTCATCATGAAGAAGTTTGTTAATTGTGTGATGTTTCAATCAGTTATTCAGCATTTGTTTTACCTAAATCAAGGACGAAACATAAAAATGAACTCAAAGTAAATGTATTTATACAGGATGAACAATTCTGACGTTTGAATGTATGCAAATAAACGTATACGAAACTAAAATGCAATGGTAACATGGATGAAATTGGGGCATGCACGCAAGGTCATTTTAGCGTGATGTTTCATTTGCTGTACTTAAAATATAATTTTATGAAAAGTACTGTCTCTAAATTATCGCATTTATTTTGATATTTTGTGCGTTATTTTTCCTTGCGATGAAGATTCGATCAATGGACTGTACGTACAGGACACACGGTACTAATTGTATTGAAAAATGGGAACCAGCCTAGAAATGGATGAACTTTAAATAGAGTATATACGGGCTTGGCTCACCAGGACTGGTTAATACTGTAAGTTATGGTTTAGGAAAAAAATCTTTTGAGACCCTATCCCAGTTGAAAGCGAATAAAAACAGAGACATTGTTTTATTGATGGAATTCAGTTCTTTAATAGTCTTGAGTTTGCAACACTTGATACTAGAATTAGGACCTGACTATGGTGCGGAATTGAAAGCACATGTTTCAAACACATGCAGCTCCAGAACATATAGTGGCTCATATCCTTTCCTCTGCACAGATGCTGACTTAAAGGTTTCATCTATACTGATAAATATTAGGTTGGTCACGAACAGTCCAAAATTGTAAATTATTGAATTTTTAATATCATGGTGTTTGCATAGGTTTACTATGGGAACTGAATTAGTACCGTGATTCCTTAAGACAGCTAAAGCCATACAGTGACTCCATATATATGCAAGTGTAATTAACTTTACTATAAATGCAATAATATGGTTCTAGTTGTGGATATCAATCAAAATTGATACATTTTGTAAACCAAAAAGTGACTTTCAGTGGGATATTAATCACATATTCAGAACACCAACTGTTTCCATTAAGGGGGAGGGGGAACATGGTGCAGATTTGACTATGTTGTGTGGAGTGTTTTGCACTTAGGTTCATATCTAAGCAATACATATATAAAATTTACACAATTGACCATTTATAGAGCAATTATAGTAAGCAATATGATATTTCTTAGTTGTTTTAAAACATAATGCATCAGATATGATCACTTAGGTCTCTTCCACCATGCATAATTGGGATGACATCTCATGACTTGCATCCAACTAATATTTTGAAATTTTAAATTTTGCATGTTAATAACCTTATGTCTATCTTACTTTAGTTTTAAATTATTTGTCTCTGGGAGGAGTTGAAGGTATTGTTTGTCATTTTAAATATCTTTTTCTATAATAATACATGTACATATAAATGGTCACCTTGACCTTTATTCAATAGATACATAATATGAAAAGGCTGGTAATATATTTCAGTATTAAATTGAAGGGAGATAAATGGTGATATTAAAAAAGATGACTCTTGTTACATAGATTTATTTTAGAATTTTTTCTTCTTTTTTCCTTTAATAAAGCTCAAATATGTAAATGTTGCCTGAAATATACCATTGCTATTTAGGTGAAAATGAACTTGCAATGTAACTTAATATTCACTAATGTAATCTTTGATAAACAGAACTATGCACATTGCTTACTTATGGCCATAGTACACAATTAATTTTACTATACGGTCTCTACATTTGTTCCTCAGTACTGAACTTAACACTGTGTGACAATCAATACAAATCATATGTTAATCTAAAATACCTTCAAAGATGACTTAACGGTTTAGTTCTTGTCAAGGGTTGACCTGCATTTTTTTGAGAGGCTGAATTGTAAACAAAACACCAGGCAACGGAACACAGATTTCACTTCCGGATCATCACCATGACCTTATTACTCAATGTGCACTGTCGCCGAAATACACACAGACAACCACACCATAAGATCACATTTTAAAGAATAATCAATTGCCTTTAAATCCTTACCAAGAATGCCAAAATCTAACTCTAGTATCACCACCAAATTTAGACCGGAAAAAGTGATCTAAAAATAGACTGGGACTACATTCGTGGGTACTGAACCGGATTTTATTGTGTACTGATTCCTGAAAGGGTCAATGTTTTTGTCAAACTTTTATATTTGCATTTTATTTTGCATGCCACTACTGTTTCAACTTCATACATAAAGTCTTTTAAAATTTCCTTGCAAGCAAGACATGTGACAGCTGTCAGAAAGTGTGTAGTGCTGGTGTTCTATAGGGTGCAATTTGAGGTCCAATTGTTCTTAAGAAACCAAAACTAAATTTGCTATATCTTCCTTAATTATATGAAATTTTCAATGCAGTAAAAACCTAATTGTAATACTTGATAAGGCCTGTATGAAAATAGTCTTGAAATTAAAAAATATTGATATATTAAATTTTAATGAAAATTTTAAAAAATATATAAATTTTAAAAACTTTTTATTTTACAAAAAATAAATTTTCATACAAGTTATGACATTCAGTTTGACAAATTTAAGGCAGCAATGTTGATTAATGAATGGTCTTTAAAACAAATGGTAGTTTAGGTCTGTACAACTGATAATATTAATCCCAGGGGTACTGAAGCATGATAGCTCACAGTGATTTTGACAGCAAATTGCAATATGCCTATCCAGATGCATATAGGTGTACATACTAAAGAAACAATGACAGGTACTATGTTCCACATTTATTGTTTCAGGTACTTGGACAGTAGTTTGTATAGCTAATATCCCACTCAAATTTAAAGTTTAGATGGGACCACTACCATGTTTTATAGCAAATATGCATTCCATTTTAATGCCGATAACTACAAAAGTCAACAATGCAATATGAAAATACAGTTTCACCTTACTGAAAAAAGATGCGAATCTCTCTCATGAAGATCTAAGCCATGTCTTTGAGATGCTGTATATCAGTGTACTGATATGAACTCATCTTGGTCACTTATAGCAGCACACTACACATGTCCTTATGAGACCTTGCTATCACCATTGGACTACTGGAGAGCTTCCAAATTGATCCAACTCTAATACTTTGTTTCAGATACCAGACTAGACCTGAAAATAAATAACATGTTTCACTTAATTCTAAAAAAAGGAAGATGTAGGCAAATGAAGTTAAAATGTGTTAGATATGGTGATTTCAATATAACATTCAGGTTGCAAATATGGTTAAAAAAGGTAAACTTGATAGAGTGAGACTCAAAGATGTGAAGCAATGGGCATGTATTAAAGTGACAAATGCATCCTAAAAATAGATGAAGTTTCTACAAGCATATTTAGCCATTTACAGGTTAAAAATCTAATCAGGTAGAGTATGTATCATAAAGTTTAAGGCAATGTTGGAACGGTGAGGTTTGATCATTGGTGCAAACATTGATACATACCAGTATAGTGGAAAGTCAAATGACAATGTACCAAATTAAAATTTATTATTATATGCAATCCTATTCATGAAGGAAAAAACAATTTTAGATATTGTGAGTGAATATAGCAAAATGTGGCCACACAGATCAACTATAGGTACCAATAGATCCTATATCATCAACTAAATGTGAAATTTGCATCCCGAAAACTTGTAAACAAGGATGGATATTTGCATGTGTGGGACATATGCAATGTACTTGTTAAAATCACATGTGCAAACATGATTCAAATAATCTGTTTGAATATTTTTAGTCTATTTTTAAGAGTCTTGGCTACCAAGGTTTTAAGTTCAATGATTCAATGATTCAATGGAATGAAATATCAGCTGATGCTGCAATACCGCCCTCTGTCAAAGTACTAAATTGAAATGTGTTACCATACAGAGGCATATTCATGATGAAAATAACATCTTGGGATATTTTAAGTGCATACAATCAAAACTGAGCCTTACAGATTCACTATAGGTACCATGTCAACCTAACAATGTCAACTTTTGATTCCAAACATTACAAAATATATGCAAATTTGTTCATGTCAGCTATGTAACCATGTTAGGATCAGTTGTAGAAAGTTAAATTCAAATAATCTGTTTGAATATTACTTATGTAATCTTTAAAGTGTCAGATAACAAATATTATTAGTCATTAATAATGCATAAAGCAAAATGGATCATGAGAATTCCCATAATATCATCTAGGCTACAATGTCGCACTACATCAATCAACATCTTAAAGAAACTGAACAATAAAATGGAATGCATTCTGTGTTCAACTTACATCATTTTGCTGTTTTCTTACATGCAATGGTAAATATACCTGGGTAAAGTATATTTTACCCCTCTGACCTGTATTTCATTCTCTGACAGCTTAATATGATTTTGTAGAGAACTTGAACAGGTTCTAGTATAAAGTCTTCATCTCTGTCCTCTCACTAAATACCCTATAACTATGGTTACAAACAATTACTGATAGCTATACAAGCAGATATGTGTTACTCAGGAAGTCACCCCATCATAAACACATAAATTAACTGTTTGAACCCCAAATAAATAGCTTCAATGACCTAAAGGTACAAAGCAAAATAGAATTTTGTCTTCATGTATTTTAAATGAGGGTCTCATTTTGACTAATAAAGATAGTTTCTCTGATCAAATTTGACAAATATCCATCATTTGAGCTTGTATATGGTGTAGGAGTATATATATGCTGATATCATTTAATATCATTCCCAAAAAATATTATATATGTGTATACTTGGTGGAAATTTTTTATTTTTTAACTGTTTTTTTAAATTTCATTTAAATTTTTAAAATTAAAATTACTTTTTTACTTCTAATTTAATTTTTATTTTTTTAAAGTCAATATACATAACATTAAAATTTCATGTATATGTCATTAATGATAAAAAAATTATATCAGTTTCAAGTTTTTACTGACAGGCCATAGTACACAATTAATTTTACTATACGGTCTCTACATTTGTTCCTCAGTACTGAACTTTCCACTGTGTGACAATCAATACAAATCATATGTTAATCTAAAATACTTTCAAAGATGACTTAACGGTTTAGTTCTTGTCAAGGGTTGACCTGCATTTTTTTGAGAGGCTGAATTGTAAACAAAACACCAGGCAACGGAACACAGATTTCACTTCCGGATCATCACCATGACCTTATTACTCAATGTGCACTGTCGCCGAAATACACACAGACAACCATACCATAAGATCACATTTTAAAGAATAATCAATTGCCTTTAAATCCTTACCAAGAATGCCAAAATCTAACTCTAGTATCACCACCAAATTTAGACCGGAAAAAGTAATCTAAAAATAGACTGGGACTACATTCGTGGGTACTGAACCGGATTTTATTAATTGTGTACTGATTCCTTATGTATTGAACTACTATTCATAGGGCCGTCAAGCAAATCAAGGGTGGATATAGGACAAACGGTACTAATTGTATTGAAAAATATGAACCAGTCTAGAAATGGGTGAACTTTAAATAGAGTATATACGGGCTTGGCTGACCAGGATTGGTTAATAAAAATAAAGAAACTGTTTAATTGCTGGAATTTCAGTTCTTTGATAGTCTTGAGTTTTGAACACTCATTACTAAAATTAACATATGACTCTTTGGTGCGGAATTGAAAGCACATGTTTCAAGCATATGCAGCTCCAGAAAAGTCAGCTTCTCATATATATACTTTCCTCTGTCACAGAAGCTAACTTCCAGGTTTGATGCTAAATGTAGTTTGATCATGAGCACCCAGGAGACTAATTACACGAAGGCGCCATTACGCGGCTGAGCTTATTAGTCGGCACAACAGAGAGACGTACATAATTTTATGCAGTCATAGTTGATGCTTATGGCCTGCTGAATGGTTCTTCTAGCGCGAGTACAAATGCAATGGTAATCAAAACTACTACACTATCGAGTTATCTTGACCAGTAACCAGTAATAACAGTTAGAACCAAGCAAGCACTTAAGGAGTTTGTTAATATACCGTGTGCCTAGAACTTGTATAATCTTTCAGGTAGGTGTCAGAACAATAACTATGTTCCGCTAAGAGAACTAATCTACCGGTCGGGGGATAAAAATAGAGCACTAGATATTTTTAGATGTATCCATTATTTTTATTCACTATAAAATATTTACTATTACTTTGATGTAATGTATTTTATTTCCCACTGATGATATATTAAGTGAATTCTATTTTTTGGTGCAGACCAGGGGAGATTCCCCTGATTAAATTGCACCGGATAGTTTTGTATTTGTACACCCCACGCAATGTTTCTAAGGTATAGTGCATGAAGCTATTAAGCGTCATCCTTACTTTCATAAAGTCAATTATTTTTATCTTATACTATAGGAACACCATGCTATATTGGAACTGAATTAGTGTCAGTATTTAGAATGCAAATACTGATTGATCATTCCAACCCATCATCATCTCTCTCTCTCTCTCTCTCTCTCTCTCTCTCTCTCTCTCTCTCTCTCTCTCTCTCTCTCTCTCTCTCTCTCTCTCTCTCTCTCGTGTGATTATGAATGGAAAATATTATATGATGGATTTTTGAGGTCCTGTACGTTACAAAAACAAAAAAAAAATAAACACATATGTCGGTAATGTTAATCAACATTCCCGAAAATTATCCGTGTTATCCTTGCATTGTTGGCATGTTAGCTACTCTTAGGTCAGTCTCTCTTTTATTCCCTTCTTGTTTCTATATTTGGCTTTGTTTAGTCTTTATCTTATATTACCTTGTTGATCTTTAAATATCAACGCAGGTATACATAGAAACTTGTAGAAACTGGACAAATATTTTTTGACCACTACGGTCCGACGCCTTTTGTCTCTCATGTGAATTACATGATAATTAAGCCTCTGTATATTAAATAAAATGACATGAAAAAGTAATATATTTTAATACATTTATACTTATTTTTAACAATTTGACCGTAATAGAGCATCAGTGAGCTTTTGCATAAATAAAGAAGGATTCCGAATACTTTGAAGCGTTTGATTCAGTTCAGTTAAAGAAACAAAGACAATTTATGTGTCAAATAGATTATTGAAATATATAGTACATCGATTCTCTGAAACGGGTGTAATTACATGAATCGCCGTAAAGGTCACATAGAAGAAAAAAAAATGTTTATATGAATGTGTCTCTACCTTCATGATCACAAATATGTTTGTATTTAAGTCCGTTTGTGTATATGGATGTGCAATGTTTTTTGTTTATATTTATGTATGCATATATGTGTATTGGCTTATGTTGTATGCATATGTGTGAATAAGTCAATATATGCATGTGTGTATAAATATATGGATTTATTTGCATGACTATATGTATGTTTACATGTATGCATATGCAAATGTGTGTATGTATATAGGTAAATCATATGACTCTTCAGGTATTCAAACTAAAGCGCTTAAAATGCATGACATGATTCTAGTGCTCAGCTGCGTGATTTGAAAAACACATAGCAAGATCGTGTTTTCGCTTGCAAAATAGGATCTGAAATTGTATAAATGTACATCATGGTCATTGAGCTGACGCCCTTATGCAAGATCAGTCATTGGGGATGAGTGTGAAATGGATTTTTAACGTAGCTTTAATAACTTTGTTTCAGTCTCATCGCTATGATGTCTGCAGTGTTGCAGTTTATAGTGATGTCTAGCAATGGGGCATCTAGCCACAAATTTGTAGGATCATGCTCACAGTCACATTATCCTGACACCAGGCTGACCAGTCCTATTACTAACCTCTTAAAGCTGAGCGCCAAGGGAGGCAGCTGTTAGTACAATTTTTATATGTCTTTAGTATGATTCGGCCGGAGATGGAACCCACGACCTCCCGCTTCTGCTGCGGACGTTCTAACCACTAGGCCACCGGATCGGTAAAAAAACAGTCAATGGTGCATCAAGTGTAAATTATTAACTCTGTAAACAATAGGGAAACGTCATTCCATATATCTGTTTCTTGTATTGCCAATATTGATGTAACCCTAACCTAACTTTCCACACCCTATTCAATGGTTGCACTAAGGATTTGAAACATTCGTTATGAATTGCACAACTGCATAAAGTTACGGTGAGAGGGAAGAAGATAAGAATCTATCTCAATATGTATAGACAGAACTAAGATTACATGTTTGCATTACATGTTTGCACTCATTTAGTTTAAAAAAAAAAAAGAATTGCGCGTGCAGTGAACCGACAACCACATTAGTTTTGTTAACTTGAAACAAGATATATTGTTTGCCGAAAATGCGCAATAGGTATATTGTATCACATTATAAACTTGGTGTAAAATGTAATAAACAACATAATATAAAAATTGCGTTTTCAGGATGATTAAAATCATAAACGCGATAACTTGAAATTTCTGCATCATATTCACAAGTCAAAAATACTTCTTAATTGAAAGCAATAGTATTGATCTCAGCTTGTTCGTAAGATTTTCTTTGGAGGTCTTAAATGGCCTTCTGGTTCCTTTAAACATTATATTCCAAACTGTACCTTGTACAGGGTCTTGTGAACTAATGCCCTTTCTCAACTAATTTCAGGAGCAGACAATTCAGTTAAAAATTGTAAAGAAATACCTAAAATAAAGTCGAAAACAAAACAAACAAAACATTAAACAAGGAGACCTTCCACGTTATGAACTTTCAAAGGTAAATGAAGTGAACTAATCCGGGAACAAATAAAACTATATTCTGATAACTGAGGCAGTATTGTATTGGGTGACCTTAGTGACAATGGAACATTCTAGTTAAATAGGGGTATACACACTTAGTCGGTATTGGGTATTTAACATTAGGAAAATTGGGCCTGTATAACGAGAAGTGAAAATGGAACACAGCGAGAAGGGAATGTTTGACAAATGCCGGAACTGTTTATTGACAGGAGAAATTGAATATTTGGAAAGTGAGGTGGCAGTGGGTTGAGATTATAATGTGACAAGGGGAATCGAACATGGAACTATCTAAGGAAAAGAGTACCTTGAAGATGGATGGGTTTGTGTAGAAAAAAATTATAGGGCCTGTCCCGAGACAACCAAGATAAAGGGCCAAACACAGCATAAACATAGACAAGCATAAAATTGGAATTATGTTGGCGATGTTTACAAATTTGCATAATTGTAGAGATGATATAGGTAGTATAAATAAAGGTAAAGATCAGTACCAAAATAGATGTCACTAAAAGTAAAGCTAAAATAACGAAATTGTCCCAGAATTTAACGGAGACTATTCATATCCCTGAACATTAGCTTGCATTGGTTTAGACTAAAATGGATAAATCTAGGACCTATAGTCTCAACATGTGTGACGATCGTTGATAAACAGACATGTATCTAATTATAGCTATATCCTATGTAAATTCCTATGGGGAATCGGAAGTCTCTATTTATAGTATCAAATTTTCTAGCTTCAATGACGTCACAGTACTAAACAACTGTGGATTAAAGACAACAGTGTTGCAAGTGACTGACCTGCATAGGTGCTACTGTTGGTACGTAGGTTACATTTATTTTATAGGGATAAATGGAGGTTTATAGGGACAAATAAAGTCCAATAATTTTGACAACTTTATCAATTTGATAAAAGGTGACACTGATGAAATATTTCCTGTGGTATGCGTGTTTTCATTGCGCAATGTCTGATAGGGAAATAATAAATATAGGGCATTACACAGAAGACTAAAGACCTACATGCAAATTTAACTGTTTAAATAGTTATTTATTATTATTAGCATTTTCCAAAAAATTTCATTAAGAACGTACTTTTGCAGCAAGAGCCGTCTTGAAAATATTAAACAATTTATTTCATTATAAGAGCCCGCTATGTGATTAATTGATTCTTTTGTCCATAAAAAAATAAAACCTTGTACCTGAAATGTCTTTAAATAGTTTTGATGTGATGAATCTCTAACGCGAATTGCATTACGATGTACACAGTAACGATACTCTAACAAAATAAAAGTAATATCGTACAGTTATAAAATCTAAGCCAATTTAAAATGTTAGAAAATCTTGCATTTTTTCAACCGATCTTCACCGCCATTAAATATGCTTAAAAAAACTTAGAAGCATTAATATTTATTCCTTTATTTCTTTAACAAAGTATGGTATTTTAGATGTTGAAGTGTACAACTAATTACAGAGAAACATACAATAAACTTAAATGCCATTGAGAGAGAGAGAGAGAGAGAGAGAGAGAGAGAGAGAGAGAGAGAGAGAGAGAGAGAGAGAGAGAGAGAGAGAGAGAGAGAGAGAGAGAGAGAAAGAGAGAATTTTTGTTACCACTGCCACTTCACATGACCAAGATATCAAATTTAACAGAAAGGTGATCATGCAGATTCTCTTAAAGGTCCGGTCTTTTTGTTATACTTATGCTGTATGTATAATACATTAGTACAGATAGGAATAATTTTATAACTCATGTCCCTTGTGTTTCCATTGACATCAGATCGTATATTTGTCATATTAGAAGCGTTAGATGTCAATACATTATAGCTCGAGAATTAATTTGGTATCATTAACGATCTTCAACACCATGAAATTAGGACGCAAAATATAATTTCCTTGATATGGATGATTTATAAATTACACGGAGTATTGGAAAATATTGTTTTTCATGAGACAATGATAGATTTACCTATAATGTATGCATCATAAAACCTTCAAACCATATTGCTGCTCTGCTTTACGTTCATAAAAAGCTATTATTATCACAAATTTTAAATAACTTGGAAGTTTAATATCCGCCACGTCACGGTGAAAAGAATGAAATAAAAATGTAGTGAATTTTATACATGGACGTGTGATTTGACGTTAGGTCAACAAAGTCAAATACAATTATATATTAAATATTGTACCAAGGACATAAAAAATCGGTTTCGTTTAATTTCAATAATAGCAAGAAAGTCGTTACCATATCATGACTGCTGAGTATTCAGATCTTTCACATGATATATTATCTAGGGTGTTGTGTGTGGAGATGCCGAATGATGTAGTAGTTGTAGTTAGTGTTAATAAGTTTTATAAACATTTGTTGTTTATCGGCAAACTCATTTTTCATCGATTCCCCCAGCTGTATACGTTTGAACTTGTTAATCAATTGGTGTAGTGGTATAATTAAACTCAAGATTATTAGTAAAGATGTTTGGTAACCCGATATAAACTGATTGATCAGTATATCTGATATCATCAACAAAGTAAACTAAAATTTTGTTTTGCCGTGCTTGTATATTTAAGTTCACAAACAGTAATTTAATTGAATTAACCAAATAGCAATAGCAAATGCAACTATATATATATATATATATATATATATATATATATATATATATATATATATATATATATTTATATATATATATATATATATATATATATATATATATATATATATACATATATATAAATATATATATATATATATATATATATATATATATATACATACATAAATATATATATATATATATATATATATATATATATATATATATATATATATACATACATATATACATATATATACATACATACATACATACATATATACATACATATATACATACATATATATATAGATACATACATATATAAATATATATATATATACATACATATATATATACATATATATATACATAAATACATATATATATATATATATGTATATATATATATATGTATGTATATATATATGTATATATATATATATATATGTATATATATATATATGTATATATTAATATAATTCAGTAAATATATATATATATATGTATGTATATATGTATGTATATATGTATGTATATATGTATATATATATGTATATATATATATATATATATATATATGTATATATGTATATATATATATATATATATATATATATATATATATATATATATATACATATACATATATATGTATATTTATGTATATATATATATATATATATGTATGTATATATATGTATATACATATATATATATATATATATATATATATATATATATATATATATATATATATATATATATATATATATATATATATATATATATATATATATATATATATATATATATATATAAATATATATATATATATATATATATATAGAGAGAGAGAGAGAGAGAGAGAGAGAGAGAGAGAGAGAGAGAGAGAGAGAGAGAGAGAGAGAGAGAGAGAGAGAGAGAGAGAATAAGCTGAACGCATTACAACGTCGATGAAGTGATTAGAATGGTCCAGATCTTCACCCTCCAGGGTTGCAAATAATTCATATATACCTTTAAAACCAGTCCAAGTGTTGAAAGAAAGACGTCTTATTAGTTTGTGACTGAAAAAAAATGTTATTTCTTACAAGCCAGTTTCTTTTCCATTCAAAATGCTCCTGAATATAATACTCTGTCGAAACAAAACGTTGTATAAAGTTTCATGCCTAGGTTCGAGATTTTCCGAGTAATTCCGCACACGTTATGAACTGGTAAAACCTCTATTGTCCTTATTGTTATATGTCAAAAATGTACGACATTGTATAGTACACGATTTATGTACTAATCATGCAGAAATTAACTCAACTCAAAAGTAAATGCTGACTTAACAACACATACCGACTGATGTTTCGAATATTTGACGTCAAATGACTAGATATCTCAACCCTGGAAAAAGCAATAGGCAAGCTTTTATATGATAAGATTTGTGTTTTTTATTGACGTTATAATAATAAAACATACGCAAACTCGAAATATTGTGGTGACATGAAACAAAATTGTCCTACAAGCAACAATGTATTCCTACACCATAAACACGTTGTAATGGATGATTTTTTGAAAGCCCGTAAGCGAAAATCTCTTTAAATTCTACACCTGAACATAATAGTGGTTGTAGAATATGAAAAGGAAATGTAACATCCCATAGATTATATAGCTAATTGTCACACAGGGATCCTGAGACAATTACATGGAAGGAAAAGCATGTCCTCTGACTAGTATTATTTGGAAAAGTTGAAGTCGGAATATTCCAAAAGAGCTCGATGCATCCCATTTATGTTATAATAGTTTTGTGCGTATATATCTGTCACCTTATTCAAGAAGCTCATTTCATTAACAACAATAAGCAGTGCTGCTAAGGGCACGGTAACGATCCAGACTTCATGATAAAGTTGAAATTGTAACAGGGACTAACACATTTATCATGATATGGCATGGATGGATGAATGGATGGATTGATGGATGTGTTGAGTAAGGAGAAAGAAAGAATGTAATCTTTATTTTAGTCGACCATACTGCTATGACAGTGCTGTCTTAAATAGATTCCTTCCTTCCTTCCTTCCTTCCTTCCTTCCTTCCTTCCTTCCTTTCCTCCTTCATTCCTTCCTTCTTTCACATAGTAAGTTATTTCAAATTGTTTTATTTTATATTTTTTAAAGATGTATTTTCTATCGTTTTATTTCTTGATTGTGTCTTCATATTCAGAGAAAACTGTTTAGACCTCTCCATTGGTCTCATCAGGTGGCAATAAGTAACACAATTGCTTATAATATGCGTTGTGTTACCTACCGATTTCCCCACTACAGTTATAACTTTTGTGCCATGTGTTCTTTAGCGTGTCTTTGAACACTGTCATTTTGGTAGTAGGATTAAGATATTTTTCTTTCCATCTTCAGTGTCAAGTGACTCCTTTAAATCCAGTACATATAAGTGATCGCCTTGGTGTCTAGCAGACATTTGCGTTAGTCAGATTTCCTATTGCCTTGCTGAGTCCTGTACCTTAGATGGGCCAGTATCATACTTCCTCGTCTTGATTGGTTTGATGATGCTTTTGATACGACTGATTGTATGTGAATTCCTTTTTCTCCAGTGATCATAGAGTATTGGTTGAAAGTTTCCCTCCCAATTTTGATTTCAGTGATGATCACAGGCTTGAAGATCAAACAGCACAGTGCTTTAATGTCTTAGAAGAAAATTTTCTGTTTGAGCCTTTTTCGTTCTCCTGTTCTTATTCCTAGAAACATATTGTAACTAAATGTTGCAGAATTACACCATTTGAACTGTAAACAACCCAAATAGACGGTCTTTCTACATTCCACATTGGATTAAGAATGTTGTAAGCATGTTGGAAGGCAGAAGCAAACTGTGTATCTCCATCTGTTGTTGCATGTCTAATGAGAATCTTTTTCAGCACAAACGCTTTCCCTATTTATTTACCATTTCATACCCTGAATGTGATGAAGCTGGTGATTTACAGATTTACAGTGCTGTCAACATGACCTCCTGAACATGGTACATGGAAATCTTTTCCAGTCAGCCATGCTCCAGTCCATCACAGCTTGTTGTCTACTGCTATCCCCGCAATGTACCGCTTCTCTGTAAGAGTTTAACAGGCAATTTCAATTGCTTGCAATGGAATTTGACCAAATTTATTTTCATGTCCAAATCTAATAGCATTCTATCTTGAATCAAGAGTAACATTTATTTGCTCCAGATATTTAACATTACGTATGTCATTAACCTGTCTGACTAGGTTCATATTGTATGTCATATCCGTTTCATTAAGCCCCACAGTTGCTTCGCCTACAATGTTGCACTTTGCATAGCTGTTTTGCTAGGTGGCGGAATGTCAGTGGCTGCAAGCATGTATCTAGCCCTGATGTTGGCCATTGGTATATCTTTTAGCCTGAAACATCATATTTACAGCAGCAAGATTTGGCCCAGGTTTTTTATTTTTTACTCCTAAAATAACTTATAGTCTGGGAACATAAAGCTGTAGTTTTAAACATCATTTTATGCTTCCAAGCATGTCCCCATTTTCTTACATAGCAATTTGGAACTCTGGTCTGTTATATATGTTGACTTGATTACCATAGCGATGACTGATGCCGTTCCACATCTCAATATTTTATTTAATGCAGATGGTACGTGTCCTCACCTCCATATTCAATTCTGTCTCTCTCAGGTCCAGTTTTGCTTTGGATGGTGGTCATTAAATCTCTGCAGACCCAGGTGTGCCACTAAAGTCTGTTGCCTGAACTGACTGGAGATCCCCATTTGTTTTGTCACTGCAATAACAGAGAACTTGTTTGCATTAATTGTTCTGATCACTGGAATAGATGCAGCCCTGGAACTTGGTAAAGTATCATCAGTCAGATTTATTTTTTTCTTATGTGGAATATATCCAATTTTGAAAAAGTTTTCTTCCTCTTCTTGTACCATTTCATACCCGTTCATGTTTTCCATTACAATATCTGTATGCAAAATACAAGAATTTCCTCTCGCTCTCTCTCTCTCTCTCTCTCTCTCTCTCTCTCTCTCTCTCTCTCTCTCTCTCTCTTTTTCTCTCTCTCTCTCTCTCTCTCTCTCTCTCTCTCTTACACACACACACTCACACACACACACACATACACACACACACACACATATATATATATATATATATATATATATATATATATTTATACACACACACACACAAATGGACGCTAGCTTACTTTCAGAGGACTATACCAACTCTTCAATACTATTGGAGGCCTCATATTTGAGGGCTCCTCCCCTTTATGGGTGGAAATTACGTCATGTACTAGGTTAGTACCTTTAACTTGCGTGTTTAGATGCTACCAGATTTCAGGTATTTCCTTTGATTGACAGGCTTTGGTTTAATTACTTCACACCTGATAAGGAGAAACATTGATGTTCATGATAAAGGAATGACGAGACTTTGCCACATAATAAAAGTTGTCAACTTCAGGTTTTAAATTTTCATTAAAATTTTAGTTAAATTTAAATTTTCATATAAGAATGTATCATTTTCTTTAAATTTAATTTTCTAAAAATTTTCAATAGTCAAGTTAAATTCCCAATACTTTTCAGATTTGTGGTAAGACTAAAAGCTAATTAAAGTTTTTTTTGAAGTGTTTATCTTGATTAGCAAAATGACAAATTTCAAGTTTTATGCATTTTTGACATTCGCGATTTGGAAATGGATTGTGCATGTGTTACAGTGGTGTCAGACAAAAGCCTGTAACTGTACAATTTATGGATGAAATTCCTTAAAATTTGGCAGCAGTACTTAAGAGACTAAAATGTGATCACGGATGGAAGTTTTGTACTAGGAGATGAAACTTTTTAACCCTGTCAGGCATAGGGTAGCAATTAGTACTTCCAGTTCAGTTCCCACGAATGTAGTTCTAGTCTGTTTTGAAAACATTTTCTTCATCTATGGTGATACAAGAATTTTATAGTTGCATTTTTAAAGGTAATTGTTTATGCTCGAGAATATGAACTTATGGTATTGTTGCCTGTTTATTTCGGTAAAAGTCCACAGTGAGTAATAAGGCCTTGCTGATGATTCATAAGTGAAATATGGGTTCTTTTTGCATGGTTTTTGTTTACAATTCATCCTCTCAAGATAGTGTCAACCTTTTACTAGATCTTCACCGTGAAGTCATCATTGAACGTAATTTTGAATAACAGGATTTGTATTGATTGGCACACAGTGGAAAGTTCAGTACTGAAAAATAGATATAGAGAATATAATGCAAAATTAAATGTGTCCTGTAGCCACATGCTTGAGTATTATATTGTTTAAAGCAGATGTCAGACTTATAACTGTTTATTTTATTTATAACTGTATATATATGTGTAAGTCAAATAAATCTTGACCTTGGGCATGTCTTCAAACTGAAGCGCTTAAAATGTATGCTGACATGATTTCAGGACATATTCTAGTCCTCTGCTGCGTGATTTGAAAAAGACATAGCAAGTTGGTGTTTTTCCTTGCAAAATAGGATAGGAAATTGCCTAAATGTACATCATGGTCATGGATCTGATGCCGTTATGCAAGAACAGTCATTGGGGATGTCTGTGATTTGGATTTTTAACGTAGCTTTAAAAATTTGTTTCAGTCTCATCCCTATGATGTCTGCAGTGTTGCAGTTTATAGTGATGTCGATGACTGTGGAATCCAGCCCCACCCAGTCATATTATTCTGACACCAGGTCGACCAGTCCTAAAACTAACCTCTTAATGCTGTGCGCCAAGCGAGGCAACTGTTAGTTCCATTTTTTTACGTCTTTGGTATGACTCGGCCAGAGATGGAACCCACAACCACCCGCATCTGAGGCGGACGCGCTAACCACTAGGCCTCCGGATCGGTAAAAACAGTCATTGGTGCACAAGTGTAAATTAGAAACTCTAAACAATAGAGAGACGTCATCAGGAATATTGTCTTCTTTTATTGCCAAGATAGATGTAACCCTAACCTAACTTTCCTGATCTACACCCTCTTCAATGCTTGCAAACAGGATCTAAAATGTTCCCTATCATTTACACATCCGTATAAAGATACGGGGAAAAATACCCCGAAAGATAATAATCTAACCTCGATCTGTGTAGATGAAACTAAGATTACATGTCTGCATTCTGAACTCGTTTGCTAATAAGAAAATAATTGCTCGTGCAGAGAACCAGCAACAACAGTAGTTTTGTTAAATTAAAACAAGTTATATTGTTAGCAGAAAAGGAGCAATGGGCATATTCGATAAGATATGTATATATATATATATATATATATATATATATATATATATATATATATATATATATATATATATATATATATATATATATATATATATTTTATATTTATATATATATATATATATATATATATATATATATATATATATATATATATATATATATATATAAACTTGGTATAAAATGCAATATAAAGTATAATAAATTAATTTAATAATTTCTTTTTCAGTATGTTGACAATCCCCAAGGCGATCATTCATTATAAACTCCTATTCTCAATTCAAAAAGATATCTTAATTGAAGCCATTTATATTAATCTCATCTTGTACGTAAGACTTGCATTGATGAAGGTGTTAAATGGTCTTCTGGTTTCTTCAAACAGTATATTCCAACCTGTACCGTAGATAGATTCTTGTGACCTAATACCCTGTCTCAACCAAGGTCAGGAGTAGACGATTGTAATGGTAAAGAGATACCAAAAAAGACGGAAACAAACCAAACAAAAACTCAGACAAGAAAAACAGTATGCATTTTCAATGCGGCAAACGTAAATGAAGTTAACTAATCTGGAAACAAATAAAAATATTTTCTGATAACTGTGGCAGTAGTGTAAGGAGTCACGTTACCAACAATGGAACTTTAATGTTAAATATGGGTATATACACTTTGGCGATAATGGGACTTTAATGTTAAATATGGGTATATACACTTTGGCGATAATGGAAATTTAATGTTAAATATGGGTATATACACTTTGGCGATAATGGGACTTTAATGTTAAATATGGGTATATACACTTTGGCGATAAAGGGACTTTAATGTTAAATATGGGTATATACACTTGGGCGATAATGGGACTTTAATGTTAAATATGGGTATATACACTTTGTCGATAATAGAAATTTAATGTTAAATATGGGTATATACACTTTGGCGATAATGGGACTTTAATGTTAAATATGGATATATACACTTTGGCGATAATGGGAATTTAACGTGGGGAATATTGGGCCTGTAGAGCAGCGAGTGAAAATGGAACAGTGTGACTATGGAAAGTTTAACAGAGGCTGGAATTGTATAATTACAATAGGAATTTGCCAAGTTTGTAGTTATAATTAGATATGTGGGTGTTTGTCCATGATCGTCACCCACAATGAGACTACAGTTACTAGATTTATCCAATTTATTCTAAACCGATGGAAGCGAATGTTCAGGGATATGCTTTGTCTCCGTTAAATTCTGGATCCGTTTAGTAATTTTTAGCATTACTTTTAGTCACATCCGTTTTGTCATTGGTCTTTACCTTAGTTATGTCTATTTGGTGCATGGTTACAATTATGCAAATTTATGAAGACCTGCCTGCATAATTTCAGATTTAGGTAATGCTTTAAATGGAAACCTCTGGGTTGTAATAATATATTCTTGACTCTATATTTGTTGTGTTTGGCCCTCTATCGTTGTTGTCCCTGGACAGGCCTTTACAATTTCCACCTATGTCCTTGAACAAACCCAACGATGTCCAAAGTCCCATTGTTCTCAGATAGTCTCATGTTATATTCCCATTATCCACAGAGAGTCCCAAACAATTATCGCTCTACATTCCCAATATTTAATTTATTTTGTCATTATACTGTCCCAACCTCTGTTATACCTCCCCTTGTCCCTATACAAGCCCAATCCATTGTCTCTAGCGAGACCCAAATTTCCCCATGTTCAATTCCGATTATCGCCAAAGTGTCCATGCCATTTTTTTAACCAAAATTATAGAGTAAAATGAATGCATTATTATAACAGTGAACATACAACGCTTTATTTCAAAGTTATTAAACTGTCCCAATAAACTGAACACCTTGGTCATATAAAGCTTTCACATGCATTACTTATTTTAACGTAAAAAAGGGTAATGGAAGATTATACGTGCATCGACAACTTCATTACATTAGTAAAGTATATTGGAGTTAACTATCCGATAGTGTACCATAAGGAGATGGAAATTTGCATGATTGACCACTCATCACAAACCTCGGGTTGAATGATACGTAAAGACTGATGACCTTGACCTGATATATATTCACTAAGATTCACATTATCCTTTATGACGCAATTAAATAACTTGTTTGTACCATTGTGATTACACCTATATCTTTCTATTGCGCAGTGTTTGCTAGGTAAATGATACATATAGTGCATGACACAAAAAATTAATGGCCTCAGTACGAATTTAACTTTCAAAATAAATATTTATTCCCAGTAGCATTTTCCTAGAAACTTTCTTTAAAAAATGTAGTTCTCTAGCAAAATCCTCCTTGAAAATAGTCAGCAATTTATTTCATTATAAGAGCCCGTTATGTGATTAATTGATTCATTTGTCCATAAAATAATAGAGCATTATACCTGAAATGTCTTGAAATAGTTTTGTAACATGTAAATAAACGTTGAATATCTTACGCGAATTGCACTACGATGTACACCGTAACGATACTCTAACATAATAAAAGTAATCTAGGATAGTTACAATATCTTAGTCATATAAAATATTAGAAATTATTGCGTTTTCTCAACCGATCTTCATCGCCGTTGATTGTGTTTAAACAAGTTAGTAGCATTTACCTTTATTCCTTTTATTTCTTTAATAAAGTATTGTATTTTAAATGTTTACGTATACAGCGAATTGCACAGGAACGGACAATGAAGCTTAAATGCCAGTTTACCTTCTTTGTATTTTCGCCACCTTTGAGAAACTTGGGGGGAGGGTCCTTTTCGTCGTGAATGAAGTGTAATTTGTATTCAATTAGTAGCGGAACATGTTTGTTTACCTAGCAAACTGCGTGAATGTATCCAAGCAGAGAGAGAGAGAGAGAGAGAGAGAGAGAGAGAGAGAGAGAGAGAGAGAGAGAGAGAGAGAGAGAGAGAGAGAGAGAGAGAGATCAGGAAAAGTTAGTCAGAAATGTTATTTCCACTGCCACTTTACATGATCAGGATAGCAGGTTTAACATATATGTGATCAGGCAGATTCTTTTAATGATCCGGCTATTTGACAGACTTTGGTATTCTTTTGTTCTTCCTAATCTTAATTAACTGCCATCATCTATCTCAAGGTAGAGAATTTTAATATATTCAGGTGTATGCTAAAGGTATGCTGTATGTATAATACAGTAGTACAGATAGGAATAACTTTATAACTCATGTCCCTTCTGCTTCATTGACATCAGATCGTATATTTGTCATAACAGAAGCGTTAGATGTCAATAAATTACGTTCGAGAATTACTTTGGTATCATTAAGGTTCTTCAAAAGAGTCAATTAAGACGTAAATACAATTTCCCTGACATGGACGAGGTATAAATTACACGGAGTATTGGAAAACATTGTTTTCCGTGAGACAAAGATAGATTTACCTATAACGTATGCATCGTAAAACCTTCAAAACATGTTCATGTCATCTTTCCTTAAAAGCTAATATTATCACTAATTTTAAGTAGCTTGAAAGTTTATGTCAGTTACGTCACGGTAAAAAGAATGAAAAAATGTAGTAAAGTTTAAAACATGACGTGCGATTCGAAGTTAGGTTAACAAAGTCAACTGAAATCATATTTTAAATATTGTGTTGACCCATGACGTAACAAGCAAAAAAACCCCAACAAAACAACAAGTTTCGTTTAATTTCAGGTATAGAAATAAGTCTTTACTATAGCATGATTACTTTATATACAGATCTTTTCATGATGCAGTATCTAGGGTGCATGCGTGGTGATGCCGAATGATGTAATAGTTGTAATTAGGGTTACTAAGTTTTATAAACATTTGTTGCTTATCGGCAAACCCGTGTTTCGTCGATTCCCTCAACTGCATGTGTTTGAATTGATGAATCGATTGGTATAGTGGTGATATTTATTTGAGATTATTATTAAAGATATTTAGTAATCCGATAAAAACGAATTGTTGATCTTGGACCAAACTTCTACATGTAGTCACGTACAGCCATTAATGTAACGTTTTCTTGGGAGCACGGTTTTATGTCATAAATCTTATTAGCCATAGTGTTTTACCCAGTTCGTATTTGCTAAGCGAACGAGCAGTACTTGAAATTAATTAATAAAGTAAGAAATATAGTCATATATATGTTATCGTCGACTCAAATCTTAAGGTGTCTTTGTAGGAATCGAGTATCCCACCCACCCCATCCACCCCGGGAAGCGAGGTAGTTTTACAAAAATGCAAATCATATATCTACCTTGCATGTGTTAGAATGAAATTGTTTATCCGAATTGTACGTTATGGCTAACCCAGATCAGTGCTGAACTCATTACAATGTCAAAGAAGTGAATAGACGTGTCCAGATCTTCACCCTCCAAGGAGGAATAATTCATATATACTTTTAAAACCGGTCCAAGTTTTGGAAGAAGCACAACTTATTGGTTTGTGACTGTAAAAATGCTATTTTTTACAAACCATTACAAACACTCCTTGAATAAAATACTCTGGCGAAACAAAATGTTGTATAAAAGAGTTTCATGCTTAGGCATGAATTTTCCGAGTATTTCTACACACATTAGGAACTAACAAAGCCTTATTTTCCATATTTTTATATGCCAATAATATACCACATTGTATATTACATGAATTATGAACTAAACATGCAGAAATGAACTCAATGTAAATGTTGACTTAACAACACAAAATGACTGATGTTTGAATATGGCTGACGTCAAATGACTAGATGGATCAACCCACAAAACAAGCAACAGGCCAATTTATACGAAAAGCCTTTTCATTAGAATTCTCTAACGTTATACTAGTAAAGCATACTCCAACTCGAAATACTTTGTTGACATGAAGAAATAAATATATATAGGTTGTTGCACTTATTTAATTGTTCAACCTTTCGATTGCAGTTCTCCATATGTCAATGCATCCATATTTATCAGATTCGACTTTTAATTGCTATTCTCCCTTGATTAATACAGCCATATTTATCTACATGTGTATTTTCATTTCTGCGACTGTTTCTGGGGAATAATTGCTGTTTGTATTGTTTTGATTTTGAATTTTGTTGTCTTGTTTTTTTACTTGTTTTATAGGTGTTTTGTGTGTGTTTGTCTTTAACAGAAAAAAAACTGTGATAAATTGGTAGCGTTCAAAACAAACCAGCCTCTTCCACTACGGTTCGTTGCTAGGGAATGACCTCCCTCAGTGTGATTTACCCAGTGTGGATGGATAGAAAGAAGAATTCAGATCTCTGAATGAGTATATTGAAGAAATAAACACAACTAGCCCCCTTTCAATGAACGCATATAAAATTTAATCAATTCATCAACAAAAATTCAAATGGTAGAAATCAATTTCTTTGTTACAAAAGAAGAAAAAAATACTGGCATGCACTCAAATAAAAACAACACAAATTGTCACGTTACGATTACTTGTCAGTAACAGAATTAATTCAGTTTCGACATAGCCTACGAGTCGTGACCTTTGAGTTCAACAATGAACGACATCATCACCTATCTTATCCGGACGTTGAATTTTTGTTTCCTTCCTGCACTGCTAGCCTTTGTCTAGTCGTCTGGACCTGGACTCTTGCCAGTCGGAACTTGAACGATTTGACGCTCGCCTTTAGACCTGGACGTCTTGCTCAGAATTTGCTCTGGTGCTTGGAATTTGTACAGGAATTTCCAGGAAATTTCAGGAAGTTTCAGGAAGCTGATTCCTTAAATAAATAAAATGTCTTGCAATAGACAATAGGTCACTTTTCCAAGTATATATTTATATTTTACATTAACCAGCTCAGAAAATAAAATGCATAATTCTGTCTTACTCACGTGCACTAATTCCTATGTTTATAAACAGAGACGTCCACTCCATGTCCTGACCTTAATTCGGGAAACGCTACCGGGAAACATTACATTCCACTTCACGTCGAGTACACGTATGTCCCCGTATTTAACACCCCTTGACTTCTCTACATTAAGCTAGCTACTTAATACAGTCTATTTTTAACTGACATATGGCTTGATCATCAAATCTAACAATTCTAAGATAGTTTACGTGATCAATTAAATATTACAAACTAGTATATGAATATACTCAATAGAACAATTAAATGTTACGAACTAGTATATGAATATACACTCAATAGATCACTTAAATGTTACAATCTAGTTTATGAATATACACCCAATACATGGCATTCTATACAGATATTTAATTAATAAATCTACGAACATTACCCATCATTTATTAGGCTTATATCTTGAAAATTTCTAAGCCCTCCTATGTATCGAATATTCAATTTCATGCAATCTTGTCTATTCTCCCAATGAATTGATAATTATGAAATCAAAGAATAAAATGTTGTGACTTACATGTCACTAAAAACCTGAAAAATAAAATCATGAATGCATACCATCATAACATTAATACATTTGCAAATAAATCGACAAATGAAATAGCATATTAAAATCTGGAATTTAAGATTGCGAGCCTTCTTTTTGTTTTCCACGAACCTCCAACGTATAGTCTGTATCATATCTGAGACGACTATCTGGCACCTTACTCAATCACAGGGAAAACATACTTTTTACATTAGACCGGAGTCCCTTCTAACTTCTCGCAAGCAAGATTGAAGACTGAAAACTTTTTCGAAAGCAAAACCCTTAATTGCTTACAAGAGTTACGCCCTTAAGTTTCCAATCAACTGTTTCCTAAATCTTCTGCTTAGAATTTTTGATTGACAAAACAGCAAATCATGCCGTAATTAACGTTCCTTTGAACAATCAATTATTGACGAGCTTACCCTTTTAACCGGTTGATATTGGGAAAAATGTTATGTCGAATCCCTTGTACCATAACAGATGACTCGTTATAGTTTCGTCGCATGGAACTGTTTTCCTTTGACGTTTAGAGATGAAATAAAAATAATATATAAAAGTTTTCAAAACTCGACAAATCACAATAACATATTACAAAATTATACCTGTTAAATCAGTTTATTATCGCATGAAATTCAAGGCATATATTTATAACAATAGTTGTATTAGATGAAGTGGATTTCACTATTGCAAAATTTGTCTTTCGAAGGTTAACGATTAAAAATAATTTAAATTGTTATAACCCACAAATTTGGGCGTCTAATTTTTAGTTGAGATGAATAACTTGATGTATACCATTTCCCCACCCCACCTCACGCCACCCTCCCAACCCTACCCCACCCTACCCCACCCCAAAGTCTCTTATATCAGCCACAGTACTCATTCACATCATTTATCCACACTTCACAGAACTATTTACTGTACTATGGTGGTTTACGGTATATTAGTAATTGCCCCAGGCTTTTTATTTAGTTACGTAAATGTCATTATGCTTGAAAAGACATATTAGAAAGTACTTAGGTCAAATCTGTCATAGACTGAATGATGGAGGATATGTTCTCATTGATCTAATGTGGGAGGTATTACGTTTGACAAAGGACTAAGATATATAAAGACAACGATCTTTTAGATAACTTTTTTAAGTCGGCATTTTTAAAGCAAAATTAATGTATCGTTCGTTTAATCTTAAATTGCATTGGCGTTGGAGGAAATGTAAGGTCAGACTAATTAGATGATTTACTCTAGACAGGATTTAATACCTGGGTTTTCTTCCATATGCAGATTTCAATAGCAAACCTTATAACGCATTAAATTGTGTGCTTTCAAGACCCGTTGCACTGATCGCGTGAGATTTCGGTAACTAAGAACACTTTGTATTGACACACTGAAACTCAATCCTTACTGTTATTTGTGTCTACCTTGAAGCCATAGTTGATGTAAGAATTTAAAAACATTGACTTCAGTTTGAGACATTATATCTTTAGATATTTTGATAAGAGATTATAATAAGACATTGCTAATCCTTTAGCCTTGTCCTGAATTAAAATCGTGTTAGTCCTGTCTAATGAATTACACCAACTTAGCATAAGTGAAAATATTGATCAGAAAAGAATTTTTGTTTACCTGTCTATAGATTCTTATAAATTATATACTCTACCAATGTACGTCAGTCTGTCTCTCATTGAAAAGCTTGGAGCGCAGACTGGCACCATCACTTTGTCTTGTTGTTTTGATGCAAAAAATAATAAGAAAACAGTCGTGTGTGTGTACATACATATGGTATATATATATATATATATATATATATATATATATATATATATATATATATATATATATATATATATATATATATATATATATATATATATATATATATATATATATATATATATATATATACCATATGTATGTTTGTTTCCCATGTCTAGTAGGTATATAAATGCCACATATGAATATGAAAGGAAATATATTATATGAAATTAATTGCATAGAACAAAATGTACCACTTGTCATAATTCCAAAACGTACCACTCTTACCCATCCCAAAATTACGACGGATCCAAGATCCCCAAAGGCATCACTCACCCTCAATAACAAAAGTACCCCTCACCTGAATCCCAAAAATTACCTCTCACCTTCGATTCCAAAATGTAAAGAAATCAACTCCAGTTTGAAACAGTCCATGCAATTACAGCCAAACCATTAAAAGAGCAAGGAGACGAACGTTTTTCCATTTCAAAAGAACATTTAGGCTATACTTTACGATTTAAAGCTTTGTCTTTCTTTAAAATGTTTAAGCTCTTCCTTATACTACAATTATAGTGAGAAAATCAGTGTCCATTGAGTTTATATACTTTGGCTTGTATCATTCACTGCATGGTGAGTTAGTGTAGCATAAATTGGTATCGTTCAGCTATCAATTAAGTAACTTATTACGAGGATATTCATTATGAATTCATGTTGGATATCATTCAGCTTGCTGTGAATGCGTTTGCATTGAAGGGCATCGTTCAATGTCCAGTGAATATCAATCAGAGAGTCAAAATGGTTTAATATGGTGCATCCGTCAGACAAGTCACATAATATGTACTTCAAAATGTATCATTCAGCATACATTTATTTCATGTACTTCAGAGATCGGACTTTGGAGTACAGTGAATTAATGTGATTTAAAAAGAATTGGTATGCTTATGGTGAATACATGTTCTTAAATGGTTATAATTCATTCTACAGTGAGTTCATGTACCTAAAATAGTATCATTCAAAGTAAAATGAATTCACGTGATTTAAAGTATTCAAAATAAAAATTCATATATTTTAGAGGGTGTCAATGAACATAGGGTGGATTTGTAGAGTTCAGAGATTATCATTAGCATCCAGTGAATTCGTTTGTTACATCGGGTATAATTCAACCATATCAAATTCGAGCGCTTTATTGCCAATCAGCCAAAAGTGAATTTGTGTAAGTTAGAGAATATCACTTAACGCTAAGAGGACGTTATTCATTGAATTCGTTACATTAGACGGCATCATTCTGATACGGTGAATTTGGATGCCACAGAGATATCATCATCATGTCTACAGTAATTTCTTTTACATTATAGGCATATCCTAAGTGACAGTGATTTCATGTACCGTAGATTGTTTAATTTAACGTATAGTGCATTCCTGTACATTAAAGGTATCATCCAGCGTACAATGATTACATCAATTTTAGAGACATCATCCAGCGTACAGTGAATACATCAACTTTAAAGGTATCATCAAGCGTACAGTGATTACATACTTGAATTTTACGACTTAGCCAATAGGAAGCAATAATTAGCCAATAGCCATATATATATATATATATATATATATATATATATATATATATATATATATATATATATATATATATATTCTTTACCTATGTGATTCAGAAAAACTGGGGAAGAACCGATGGCTATAGCAAATGTACATGCAAGAGATAAAATGATATCAAACCAATTTCTCTCGAATGTCACGCTGTGGCAAATTCTGTGCAACTGTTTTATTGTTTAATTTTTTAAATGATAAGACGTACAATAGTATTGTGATGAGTGGATGGATAATGAAGGTAGACATTAGTAATAATGACAATGCTATATTTGCTTTTTTGTTAAAGTGTGTCTAACATTTTTTAACACCGATATATTACGCCGGAAGATATATTATGCGTACATTTCCCTGTCAGTCTGTCTCTGTCTGTCCATTCAAGAACATTTTTTCCTTTATAGTTCCTAACTTTCAAGACGTTATTTCATCTTAAATTAGTATCTTTATCAATCACGTTAAGTTGTGGTTCTATCAATACAGTTTTAAAATATTGTAAATTCACGCGTTAAAATAAAAGACTACATTTTTTTTACACGTGAAACGATGGCAATGAAGAGATACAAATATTTAGGCAAACATTTTTCTTACGCATGTAATATAATTTTGGTATTACAGTTATGCATGGCTTGGTCTGCCTTTTGTATACGGCAATAGGATTATAATATATGCATCATTGGATGATGTCGAAAAATCACTTCATTTATTCTGAAGATTTTGGCTTTTGCGGTTCATTTGATGCAAGAAGATGACGCAGAAGAAGTGGTCAACTAAGCACGTTGGCGAGGCTTTAAGTCTATATATATATATATATATATATATATATATATATATATATATATATATATATATATATATATATCTATATCTATATATATCTATATATATAGATATATATATCTATATCTATATATATCTATATCTATATATATATATATATATATATCTATATATATCTATATATATATATATATATATATATATATATATATATATATATATATAAAATTAAAAATATATATATATACACTTAAATATATATATATATATACAAATATATATATATATATAGACTTATATATATATATATATATATATATATATATATATATATATATATATATATATATATATATATATATATATATGTATGTATGTATGTATGTACACACACACGACTGTTTTCTTCTTATTATTTTGCATCAAAACAACAAGACAAAGTGATGGTGCCTGTCTCCGCTCCAAGCTTTTCAATGAGAGACAGACTGACGTACATTGGTAGAGTATATAATTTATAAGAACCTATAGACAGGTAAACAAAAATTCTTTTCTGATCAATATTTTCACTTATGCTAAGTTGGTGTAATTCATTAGACAGGACTAACACGATTTTAATTCAGGACAAGGCTAAAGGATTAGCAAAATCTTATTTTAATCTCTTATCAAAATATCTAAAGATATAATGTCTCAAACTGAAGTCAATGTTTTTAAATTCTCACATCAACTATGGCTTCAAGGTAGACACAAATAACAGTAAGTGTATCTTAAGACATTGACCTTGTAGACGTGTACTTAAGGACGTGGCCTTCTTGACGTATATTTAAGGACAATGACCTTGTATACGTGTCTTTAAGGACAGTGACCTTGTAGACGTGTATTTAAAGACAGTGACCTTGTATACGTGTATTTAAAGACAATGACCTTGTAGATGTGTATTTAAGGACAGTGACATTGTAGACGTGTATTTAAAGACTGTAACTGTGTTGACGTGTATTTAAAGACAGCAACCTTGTAGAGGTGTATTTAAAGACAGTGACCTTGTAGACGTGTATTTAAAGACAGTGACATTGTAGACGTGTATTTAAGGACAGTGACCTTGTAAACTTGTATTTAAAGACAGCGACCTTCTGGATGTATATTTAAAGATAGCGTCTTTTTTGGACGTAGATGGATTAAATACTCTAGAGAATCAGCTATGTTGTTAGAAACTCTCCACACATGTATTGAAATAACTCCTGAGTAATAACCAAGTACAACTTTGACTAAAATACAACAAGCCATATAGTAAAAAGTATATTATCATCATTTATATTATCAATATTTATTCTTTGAAGTATGACGTGATAAATCCCACGGGCTTTTAAGGTGAAACAATCCAATTTAATCTCACCTGTCAACTTCAAAAAGTATTTCGCAGGCCTACTTGCTGCGATACAGATTAAGCACAGACACAAGCACGATTGTAGAAAGGAATGCAAAATGATCTATCTTATAAAAATACTATCTTATGAAAGCTTTATGGAGCAATTCTCGTTATTATCCTGCAAAATACATTTGGATGGTTGATGACTGATAACACTTTTCAATTATCTTTTCTTTCATTTTTCAGTCTTGCATCAACATTATCTATAGAGGTATAAAGCCCGCGTGTAAATATTAAGTATGTATCATTTTATAATTAACCTTATTGTATGTTTGTCTGTTTAAAGGTCTTGACCACTCTATCTCGCGTTCTAACGCTACTACGTGCTGTCTGGTGTGTGTGTGTCTTTTGGAAAATGCCATCGCATTTTAATACTGTATAATATATAATACTTTATTTGAAATTTTGTAGTACATGTTGCATAATGGAAAACTAACCGTCTAACGAACAGATGATGCATTAAAGGTTTGAAATATTACCATATATTATCAAGTTTAAAAAAATATGCATGCGTTGTATTTAATTTTATTTAAAAATGGCGGTTTGGGCTAATTACATCATGCATATTTCAACTAAGTAAAAGTGCTACAAGGTAAAGTTTTCAGGTCAATTTGCATAAAGACATTTCACAGCGAGAAAGTTAAAAGGTCTTGCTATAGGAACTAATGAAGACGCATGCTTCAAATAGAAGCCTTACAGCAGAAGACGTAAATGACACGAGGAACGTGCTAGAGGAGCTAATGATAACAAAGGAGCCTTAACATAATGATCCAGTTATAATACTGGTGCATTAAAAGCGGAGCTAATGATGAAACGGTGGTCTTGAAATCGGAGCTTAGGATCACATGGAGGCCTTACTATATGAGCTAATATTAACACGGTAGCCTTGAAATAAGATTTAATGATGACACAGGGTCCTTACAATAGGAGCTGATGATGACACGAGGGACTTGATAAAGGAGTTGATGATGACAAGGAAGCATTGACGTAAGACAAATGATGACACCTGGGCTATGGAATAGAAGCTGCTGATGACACAGGGGCCTTAACATAGAAGTTAATTATGTCACGGGTGCATTGGAATAGGAGCTAAAAATGAGCCTCGGGGGATGGGGTTTGTCATCGGAGTTGATTGTAGATCTTGCTATAGGAGCTAATGATGAAACGCGAACCTTAAAGCAGGAGCTAATGATGACACGTGAGCATTCCTATTAAAGCTGTTAATGACTCCGATGCCTTCAAAGAGGAGCAAATAGTAAATAATAATAATAATAATAATAATAATAATAATAACTATAATAATAATAATAATAATAATAATAATAATAATAATAATAATAATAATAATAATAATAATAATAATAATAATAATAATAAGCTAGGGATGTCACGGGGGCCTTACTGAGGGAGTTAATGATGACACAGTTGCTTTGCTTTAGCAAAGAATGATGACGCGGGACCTTGCTCTAAGGGCTAATGAAGATACGTACACCGCGCTCTATAGGCTAATGGAGATACGGGCACCTCGCTCTAAGGGCTAAGGAAGATACGGGGGCCTTGCTCTAATGGCTAATGATGACACTGGATCCTTGCTCGAAGAGCAAATGATGATACGATTACCTTGCTTTAAGGGCTAATGAAGATACGGGGGCCTTGCTCTAAAGGCTAATGAAGATAAGGGGACCTTGCTCTAAAGGCTAATTAAGATAAGGTGGCTTTGCTCTAAGGGGTAATGAAGATACGGGAGCCTTGCTCAAAGGGCTAATAAAGACGAGGGGGAGTGCTATAGGAGCTAGTGTTGACACAGGAGGCCTTGCTGAAGGAGCAAATGATGACACAGGAGCCTTTGTTTTGCTGCTAATGACGACAAGGAGGCCTTGGTAGAGAAGCTAATGACGAAACCACTGCCTTGGTATAGGTCCGAAAAACGACAAGGGTGCCTTGCTATAGTAGTGACTTCAAAATATCAGTTGGAATATTTTGCCCTTTAATTACTATATGAGAGAACATTATATCGGATTTATTTAATTCATTTTGAATTTTTAAAAAATTGTCATGTTAGTATCACATCAATTTTGCTGTGAATTTAAAATTGTCTCGAAATATATTTCGATGTTCTAAATTTATATGGCGTCATACTATGCAAAATGTGATTATTGATCATTGAGTGCTTCTCTGCAGATGGTCTACATTAAAATAATCTGACGAGAACAGCGATTCACCTCTCTGCCTTTCTTTAGTCAAAAGATTGAGTATCTGCTACATCTGTTGTTTTTATTATCTCGCTTGCGTCAGCACATAATAAGGCATGGTTAAGTCCGGTAGCATGCCACATTTTGTGTAACACTTTTGTCATATCAGATGGTATACGTCCCAAAACTGTTTTCAAGTAACGTGATGTGTTACTGAAAGTCTTTAATTCTATTTGGATGTCATAGACTATGCAACGCATGAAGATTATCGAGTTTTATACAGCTATAAGTATATCAACATTGAAGTGCAGAAGGACTTTGAAAGTTTACACTACTGTACGTGTACAAACACTGTAGTGCACGATTGTCTCATTTTTCAAACTGCAGTCCACAGGAGTTTCCAGTTTTACACCTCTGCAAGAATACAAACACTGCAGTCCACAATGATTTTCTAGTTTTACACCTCTGCAAGTATACAAACACTGAAGTGCACAAGCAGTTTCCAGTTTTAGACATCTGCAAGTATACAAACACTGAAGTGCACAAGCAGTTTCCAGTTTTACACATCTGCAAGTATACAAACACTGAAGTGCACAAGCAGTTTCCAGTTTTACACCTCTGCAAGTATACAAACACTGAAGTGCACAAGCAGTTTCCAGTTTTACACCTCTGCAAGTACACAAACACTGAAGTGCACAAGCAGTTTCCAGTTTTACACCTCTGCAAGTATACAAACACTGAAGTGCACAAGCAGTTTCCAGTTTTACACCTCTGCAAGTATACAAACACTGAAGTGCACAATGACTTTCTAGCTTAAGCCTACATTAAATATACCAACAATGAAGTGAACGACTATTGTGTTTTATATGTACAACACTCTTTGTCTTTGAAATTGAACCAATGTTGTTAAACCATTTAAGAACTAACAAATACTTTCTTTGAGATACATTTCCATGTATAGCAAATATAGCATGTCGAGTTTGGCTGGATACGTTTAAAGCTCATAAAAGTGTCATGGTTATGACACCTGCCCATATACAGTCACGAGCATACTTATTCTTAAAACAATTATTCTATATAATAAAAGTCAGCGATAGGTGTTTCAAAGAGTGAATTAAATAAAGCCATTATGTCATGAAAATTAAGAGTTTCACAAAGAGAATTGTGAAACATGCTTTGTAAACACGACCTTTCAAATCAATCGGTGTTTCAATGTAACAACGGTAATTTGTAAACTGCGTTAACCAACGAGACACATCACAAGGAATAGGATAATCATCACAAGGATCACACTTTTGGAGTGGTAGGTATGGAATATAATTATTATCGTTTATTATTTTAACGGGTTAGATACATTTATCTAATTTTGTCGAAACCGTATTTTATTTCAGTTTTTGTTAAATAAAGACACGGTCATGGGTGGAAACAAAGTTTATGAGAAAGCTTTATAAAGACACGGTCAAGGGTGGAAACAGAGTTTATGAAAAAGCTTTGTGCTAGTGTCTAATATTGTTCACTATTTAAATTTGTTGATATATCCCTCTTAACATCAGAAACTGGTACACATTCGTATATCTATCCTTTCTTAAATATTAATTCGGATGTGATTTGAATTTCTGAAAGAAACTGCCCCATAATTACACTAGGGTGAAATATCCATTAACAAGCCCTCCCGCTGCCATGCTTCGCTGCGTTAAGACACAGTCTTTACTTTCTTCTTGTATAAAAATAATACAGTCATAAATAGATTTAAGACATCCCCTTCTTCATATGTCTAATTACTATACACTTTTCATGTGATAAAATGACTTCGATACGAAGCAAACCTAAAATTGTATTATAATGGTAGATTATATGCTATTTTGATAATATCGTGTACAGGAATGTGCTGTAAAGTTTGTCCAACTTAACACTAACATGTGTATTACCATGGAAGGTATTAAGACAGATGGCTTATTGTCCTTTATTGGAGTTTACTCTATTCATTTCTTAGCCTTGAATCCCACAATCCTTAAAATACGGCTTAGATTTCGATGGCACTACATATAGCTCTATTTAAATATGGATCTCTCATAACAGTTTTCGAGCTCTCTGGTTTCAAGTGATCTCATTTGTTCGGCCAGTTTACTATGCACAAGTCTCCAGTGATGACAAATCGGTTTTAAACAAAATATTGATTCAATGTCAAAGTTAAATTTTCCCTCTACGTGTTGTAAGTAATTGGAAACTCCTAAGATGTTTAATAATTCAGACAACTGTTTACAAAACCTGCGCGTGCTTGGTTCTGACACGGACATAATTATAATTTCAACAACGAAAAATTCTTTTTTTTTAATCAACACTACGTTTTCTTTCTTGTCTTGTTTTAAGGTCTGGAAGAAGTCACTCAGGCATTACTATTGCGGGCTTCAATAAAACTGTAAACTAAAACTAAATCATAAAATTTGAATTTTGCTTGCGAACACCATTTTCAAACATCTGTTTAAATTAGACTTTGCAATTCGTATTATAATATTTATAAATATTGCTCAGTAAACATGGCTAGTCAGTTGGTGTTTGTGGTTCCAGCATTCTTTATATTTGGTTTTGGGTCAAATGAATTATTACCAATATGTCTTCGTGTGTCCTGGGCAAGTGGAAAATGTCAGACACCCGTCCTATAATTCAAACTGAAAAACAAAATGTCAGACACCCGTCCGATAATTCAAACTGAAAAACAAAATGTCAGACACCCATTTGATAATTCAAACTGAAAAACAAAACGTAATAAATAACAATAATACCAACAGTTAAACAAGCACTGCACATATTCACTTATAAATCGTGTCAAGCTACAAGTCATGTAGAGATCCTGATCTGTCGTCATATACTACACCCACATATCATGGTCATTATAATACACACAGATCATGGTCGTATAATACACCCACATATCATGGTCGGATAATTCACCCACAGATCAAGGTCGTATAATACACCCACATATCATGGTCGCATAATACACCCACAGATCACGGTCATATAATGCAACCACAGATCACGGTCGTATAATACACCCACATATCATTGTCGGATCATGGTCATATAATACACTCACAGATCACGATCATATAATATACTCACATATCACGGTCCATATGTTTTGTTCTAATGATTATTCCTAATAATCTGACTTTGATTTTTTTTTCTTCGCGACAGGTTTTTAGCAGATTATAGGCTATACATGACGGTCAGTGCAACTGGTTGAGGGGGACGGAATAAGCCAAGAAAAACGGACGACCAACGGGAAGCTACCGGCGGCGAGTTTCCGCGCTTGCCCACATCGGCCGATCCCGAGATTGGAGCCCCAGCGTTTATCGATTAGATAGCAATGACTGAGAATTCTATACCCTGGGCCACCCAGAGCCAACATAATCTGCATAGACTCTAATCTGGGGTCTTCAAATATTGTCCCTGGGACGTCAGAAGCTCATTCGTATACCTTTCCTTTGTTACCAAGCAAATGTTACTTTAGATGTTTTTGATTCTTTGAAGAAAAAAAACACCTGCCCCTTAATAACTTTCGGGTGACATATCCATGCACTTTTCCACTGCTCCTTTCCGCTGTGTTAAGACATTGTCTTTGCTGTCTTCATATATATTATGAATATAGATGCAAGTACATTTAAGATGTTCCCTGCTTCAAATGTCTAATTGCTATACACGACTTTTCATATGATAAAATGACTTTGCTACTAAGCAAACCTAAAGTTGTATTATAATGGTAGACCATGTGTTGTTTTGGCTAGATCGTCTAAAGGAATTTGCTGTAAAGTTTATCCAACGTAACACTAACATATATTACCATGAAACGTATTAAGACAGCTGGTTTATTGTCCTTTATCGCAGTTTACCCTATTCATTTCGTAGTCCTGGATCGCACAATATTTAAAATACGGCTTAGATTTCGATGACACTACATATTGCTATAAATAAATCTGGAACTGTCATAACAACTTTCAAGTATTTTATAATGGTTTCATTTACTACAGGAAAGTTACCATCCAGTTTCAAGTGATCTCATTTGTTCTGCCAGTTTTCTATGCGTAAGTCACCAGTGAAAACAAATTAGTTTTGAACAAAATATAGACTCAATGTCAAAGTTAAATTTTCCCGCTACATGTCGTATTCAGTATACAAAAGATGAGTTTATTTGGAAACTCGGAAAATGTTTAATAATTCAGGCAACTGTTTCCAAAACCTGCGCGTGCTTGGAATATCAGCAAAGTAAAATTCCGTTTTCTTTCTTTTCTTGCTTTAAGATATGAGAGAAATCACTTAGGCAACACCATTGCTGGCTTCGATAAAATTGCAACACTAAACCTAAATCATACAAGTTTGAATTTTGCTTGCGGACACCATTTTAAATCATCTGTTAAAGTTAGACTTTGCATGGCATGATCTACTTACTGCTATGTTACTCACATTATTTATAAACATTTCTCAAGTAAACATGACTAATTAATTGTTATTTCTAATTTCTGCAATGTTTGTATTTGGTTTTAAGTCATATGATATGTTATCTTGTGTATCATGGACAAATATAAAATTTCAGACACATGTGCATATAATTCAAACTGAAAAAAGTCGCTAAAACACATACAGTTAAACAAGCACTGCACATATTCACTTATAATTCGTCTCCAGCTGCAAGTGATGTAGACCCTGATCTGCCGTCATATGATACACCCACATCTCAATGCACACACATATCATTGTCGTATATTACACCTACAGATCATGATCTTATAATACATCCACATACCATGGTCCTATATTACACCCAAAGTTCATGATCGTATAATACAACTACATACCAAGGTCATATATGACACCCAAAGATCATGGTCATATAAAACACCTACATACCATGATCGTATATTATAACCAAAGATCGTGGTCTTATAATACAACTACATATCAGGGTCGTTTAATACATCTACATATCAATGTCGTATATTACACCCAAAAGTCATGGTCGTATAAAACAACCATATATCATGGTCGTATTTGACACCCAAAGATCATGGTAGTATAATACACCCACATAAAATGGTCGTATATTACATTCACAAATCATGGTCGTATAATACACCCACATACCATGGTTATGTGTTACATGACCCTGACCTTCAATAACTGCTGTTGTAACATGTTGTTGAGGTGAAATGCAATAATTTCCGAAGATTGGCTTCTATACCCTGTCATATGCCTTCTTCGGTAAAACAGGTTACTGTTGAATGCCATTGTTTTTGGTAGATTTTAATCTGTGGCTTTTCATTTTTGAGTGAAATCATATGAGTGGATGAGTGGGGGCTTCTTCTTGTTATCATTTATGTGTAAAGTGTTGATACAGATATAACATTAAATCAAATGGTCTGGACACAGGGAACTAAAAGTAGTCCGCAGAATTTATCGATGTGTAAAAATTCTAGATCAGTATCAGGTGACCGTTTACATCCAATCAAAATGTGGAAAACGCAGTCAATTCATAAAAATTTGATATATATATATATATATATATATATATATATATATATATATATATATATATATATATATATATATATATATATATATATATATATATATATCCTAAACTTCGGATAGAATTTTCTCATATCTAGCTCTTGATAAAGAAAATGGCAAAAACGTTTATGTACCTTTATCTGATTAGATACGAAATACAAATTTGACCTGAACTTAAACGAGAAAAATCAGGCGATTGTGTTTCCCTGGAAACAGTTCTTGCATTCTTCGAAGATTTATAATGTGCAATAATGATAAATATTTCATCAGTAAATTAAAATGGAATAAGTCTATTGTTTTTAGATGAAATCAGTTATTATCCTTTTTAACTATAAAATAGCATGTCTTAATTTTGACTAATTTAAATGAATAATTCATCCAAGTGTTGATTCATGTGTTTTTAAATATCGATTTATTTTCCTTACCGAAGTCTAAATTTTGCAAAAAAAATTCTTTAGCTAATTCGCATTTTTCAGGGTATTATTCCACAGCATTTATCAACGCTAACTCAATATTGGGGACAAATCCGGAGTTGATGTTGTTGTGGTTGTGGTTCGGTGGTTCTTTCCGGTGATTTCCCGGTTTCTTCCTCCACCATTAATACTGGCTGACATGAATAGCCTATCGTTTGCTGAAAAATGGCGTTAAGACCAACAACAACAACAACAACAACAACAACAACAACAACAAATTCGGAGTGAAGGATTTGATACCAGATGAATAGTAAGCATCTGATGAAAACAAAATGTAAAATGGAAAGAAGACGAGGGAAAATGGAATCTAAAGGATGCATATTGGCAAACAAATACGAGGTGAGATAATAATGATTTGTTCAGGCGATCACTTTAGAGCATACAGTCACTCGGGATGGAATATGGAGGGCTCAAGTTTGAAAACCTAAGCATTGCAGACATCTTTCCCAATTTAACATTTTTAAAAATAAATTCACATTCCCTAATTTTTTACCACTGAACATTCAATGGATTACCACGGAACATTCAATGGATTACCACGGAACATTCAATGGATATCGTTGATTACATGCACTTTTAACCCCTGATGGGAGTTTGCTTTATCCTCAAACTTTTCATTCCGTTTGACTGTCACTAACACATTTTACAATTCTTATGTCATCTCTCTCTCTCTCTCTCTCTCTCTCTCTCTCTCTCTCTCTCTCTCTCTCTCTCTCTCTCTCTCTCTCTCTCTCTCTCTCTCTCTCTCTCTCTCTCTCTCTCTCTCTCTGTGTGTGTGTGTTTGGCAGGTTCATGCTTAAACAATTTTTCGTTCATCGAACTTACGTTCAAGCCATTATTTTCTCTAAACTCAGCACACATATCAATCAAACAGTATAGAGGTTCAGTCAATGGAGTTTTAAATCTTTGTATCCCCGCTTTTTAAATATAAGATCATTATTTAACCGTGTCAGACAACAATCATGAAGACATACATCTATTTCTTGAAAATCGGTTTTAAGTATATAAACAACTTTTGTTATTACGGTTGTGCATGGGTTGTTTTTCATCTGTGTACGACAATAACACTACATGTATTGTGGTATAATAAATATCATTTAAGCTATTTCTTACTGAGATTAAATCTGTAATTTTATCTAATGACGACATACTTATATCTCTTGCTGCTGGTTGTACTTTTTTTTCCTTGCGTACATCGGCTAATTTTGATGAAAGAAGATGACACAAAGATCTGTAATCCACATCAATAAACTATAAAGATGTCCAGATTTTAATTCAATTTGAAGAAATATACATTGGATAGGGATGGACTATGTATTCTGAATTATAAACTTTGGTTTTAGAAACTGTTCACTCATGTCCTATAGAAATTCCACCTGAGTATTAAACAGGTACAACAACCTTTGATGAAATTCCACATACCCTGTTGACAAAGTATATTATTGTTATTTATTCTTTTAAGTGTGACGTTAAAACGCAAACTAATACCCCAGGCTTGTACACGGACTGTAAGGTGAGAAGATCCAATTTAACCTAACCTTTTATCTTGAACATGTATCCCCTAGGTGTACTAGTCCCGATACAAATCATTTATCACAAATATGTTGGTTAAAACAAAGAATACAAATGTATAATTATTAACCCTGTAATATCTCATGAATGTTTTCTCTCACAATCCCATCACTTTTCTAATGTTCATCCTTGATTGTTTCGTTTGTCTCTTTTTTGTTTCTTTGTTTAACAGTCTCACTGTAGGAGAAATTGATACCTTAAGTCGCAATTTGTCACGTGTTCTGACACTATTAAGTGCTGTCTGGCAGTTTGAGTAGACAGATACTTGAAATGATGTTACCTAAAATTTAAAATCACAACACGAATCCTTTGTAATATGAAAATACCTAAATTAGTCTTTGAATATTTTTCTGTATATTCTAGTAATTTTATACTTACATAATTTCGTTGTGATTGAGTAGAATATCTACATCTACACATAAAACAGTTTTGGTTGTGGTGCGTGCTTGTGGTAAAGATTCTCTGGAATCCTTCAGAAAAATAATATATTTTAGTTCCTCTGATTCGTGCTACATATAGAACGATTAAATCTCCACTTATCTGCATATATGATGCATACAAGTTATGAAAGTTAACACTTAATATAAAATTCATTTAATGATACTACATTGTAATATATATATATATATATATATATATATATATATATATATATATATATATATATATATATATATATATATATATATATATATATATATATATATATATATATACCTGGGACTGACAGTTCTTCCTAATGCATAAGTCAGCTATGCAAAGTGGCCACGTAGAAATCTTAGCGACATTTCATTAAAGGGAAATCAATGCCAAATCGGCCTTGCAGTAGGACTTAATGATGACACGGGGAATTTGTAAGAGCTAATGATGAACAGAGCCTTCCCATAAGAGTTGATGATGACACAGTGGCTTTGTTATTGGGCTGATGATGACACAGGGCCTTCCAAAAGGAGTTAGAGATGAAACGGAGGCGTTGTTATAGGAGCTAATGATAATATGAGGGGCCCTGGTATAAGAGCTAATGTTGACAAGGGGCCTTATCATAGGAGTTAATGATAACACAGGGTCTTCTCGTAGGAGTTAATGATGAAACGGGGAATTTGTAAGAGCTAATGATGAACAGGACCTTCCCATAGGAGTTAAAGATGACACAGTGGCATTGTTATGGAACTGATGATGTCACAGGGCCTTCCAAAAGGAGTTAGTGATGAAACGAAGGCTTTGTTATAGGGGCTAATGATGACACGAGGGGCCCTGGTATAAGAGCTAATGATGACACAGGGCCTTCTCATAGGAGTTAATGATGACACATGGCCTTTTCGTAGGAGTTAATGATGAAACGGAATTTGTAAGAGCTAATGATGAACAAGACCTTCCCATAGGAGTTAACGAGGCTGTATAAAATGAGTGGCCTTGTAATGGAACTGACGATGACACAGGGCCTTCCAAAAGAAGTTATTGATGAAACGAAGGCCTTGTTATAGGGCTAATGATGACACGAGGGGCCCAGGTATAAGAGCTAATGATGACACAGGGCCTTCCAAAAGGAGTTAGTGATGAAACGGAGGCCTTGTTATATGGGCTAAGGATGACACGAGGGGTTCTGGTATAAGAGCAATGATGAGACAGGGCCTTCCAAAAGGAGTTACTGATGAAACGGAGGCCTTTTTATAGGGGCTAATGATGACATGAGGGTCCCTGCTATAAGAGCTAATGATGACACTGGGCCTTCTCATAGGAGTTAATGATGACACACGGCCTTCTCATAGGAGTTAAGTATGACCCGGGGGCCTTGTTATATCCGCTGAGTAATAATAATATGCATACAGCTAAAATTAAGTAAATATTTTCCATACACAAATTTTGCAGTGTTCTTGAAATTATCTCGAAATTAACTTTTGTCTAATTTACATGGTATCACATCATATACCATACTTACGTGAGAGCATTCATTGCTCGGTTCTCGCTTGATGGTGTAAATAAAGAATCTGTTCAGAATAATGATATTACACACTAAGGAAAGTAAATTTGTTTTAGTCGCCTCACGGCCCAAGTCGCTTGCCATGCGTTTGTCCTAAGATACACCATCTGCTAAAACTATTCTTGCATTTGTTGTCTGATTTGCGTCTGCAGGTAAGAAGGCATGGGTAATTCTGGCAGGTAATAATTAAAGCATGGGTAATTCTGGCAGGTAATAAAGCATGGGTAATTCTGGCAGGTAATAAAGCATGGGTAATTCTGGCAGGTAATAAAGCATGGGTAATTCTGGCAGGTAATAAAGCATGGGTAATTCTGGCAGGTAATAAAGCATGGGTAATTCTGGCAGGTAATAAAGCATGGGTAATTCTGGCAGGTAAAAAAGCATGGGTAATTCTTGCAGTGACCTCATATATTAAACTTAATTATTTAGTAACACATTTGTCAAAAATATTAGATACATTATAGTACTGATTTCAAGAGAAATGGTGTCTTATTGAGTCTTTTATTCAGTTCAAATGTGATATTGTTTTAAAGAGAACATAGAACATAGGAACTATATCAACATTGTATATTCGGTACTGATGTATGTGAGAACATAGAACATAGGAACTATATCAACATTGTATATTCGGTACTGATGTATCTGAGGGAATGGTGATATGATATAATCGCCCAATTGTTATGGTTATCGTTATCTAGGAGATGAATGACCAAGTTGTTATTGCCCGGATAGAGCAAGCAATACAATAAATTATCATATTGATGAATGGAATAACCGAGATCCGTCCAAAGATATAGAATAGAATAAATCAAGCCCCCTTATATAACATTCAACAATTTAATCAGTTACATAAAGAAAATGAAATTGAAAATGACATTTCAATGTTACACTGTTTCTTAAAAACATAATTAAAAAATGTATGCGAAATGCAAATAGCCATTCTGTTATATGGACCAAAAATCTCATTATATAATTAAGTGAATGATTGAACTAAAATTGCCGAATTGTCAGTATAGCCTGGCTGTTTCCTTCCTTTTCCAAATCATTATTTGTTACAAGTCAGCGTTACTATGTTCTCTGTCTGTCTGTCTATCTGTCTCTCATCAACTATAACCTGGGCTCTTGTATGTATTCCTTCCAACTGTATATCACAAGTATGGAGCTATATTTGCCCTTTCGAGATTTGCTCATTTTATACAGCCGAATTTATCTCTGGTTCCGGGTCTCTTCCAATCTCTCGACCCCTTAGACAATTTCTTTTAACGTTAAACATTACTTTTTCAACTTTCTCGAAGTCCCCAATACTTCTCGTTTCGAAACCTCCCCCAAACAAAACAAAAACAAAAAAGAACATAAAAACAAACAAATAAACAAACAAATAACAACAACAACAACAACAGAAAGCACAATAGACTGACGAATTTCACAAGGAAAATTACTAGAGACCTTGAATTTGTGTGGGAACAGACACCCAATCAATATTAAGTTTCTCTAACCAAAACTATAACACACCGATCTAATTCAGACCAGTTATCTCTAGTCCTGGATAATTTCATTGTATGGATTATGTTCCCGAATGGAACATATTTCCCCCTGAAATGTGATTATTTTGGAGTTCTTCTACTTGTCCCTACTTTCACTTATATGCCAGTCACGCTAACAAACAGTATTGAATAGCCAATAACTTCCAATTTATTGCGAGCCTAGCCCATATGTCCAACTTCATGATTGCGTGCGACGCTGACAACGACATAATGTACTACGTAAACATCTTTAAAAAATTGTGCCGTTTCAATGTAGTTTTCATTTCTAAGCCGCTACGGTATGTACATAAATAACGAGATGCACAAGCATTGGCGCCAACAAACAGAGGTACGTGCCTCCGCTCACTTATGGATTTTGCATTTAAATTTGCTTTGGCCTACATCCGTAAAACTTAATAGCAAACAATCACATCACAACTACATTACAGCTACATGTGTGCTACCACCCCACGTGTCTCTTCCCCACCCCCGATAATAATTCTGAGTGCGCTCCTGTGCAAAAGGTCTTTCTAATTAAACGTTATTATAAATAAACAAATACTCAAGTACACAGCGTTTGAGTTTTACACTTTAATCATAAAACTTTAAAATTTATTCTCGCTTAGTGACATCCTTTGAAAAACGAGCAGTTATTGTTTTAGGGGATTTAAAATATTGAAAAATATTTAAATTAAATATAACATTTCGTTACGTTTAAAGCTGGTATGAAAGTGTCATTTGTATGTTATGTTTTCGTATACACTAACATGCATACCTTCCTAAATCAATCATCTTATATAATACAAGTCAGCGGTAGGCGTTTTAATGTATTATTTAAATAAAGTCAGTATTTCTTAAAGTGTAGACATCACACCGAGAGACCACTTTAGAAATGTACTTTATCCACACGACCATTAACGTCAATAAGTGTTTAAATGGTATTTTTTTTAATATTGTTGACCAACGAGTCACATTCGTCATCTTTTTGAAGCGGCACAAGGATTACACTGTTGGAATGGGAAGTATGAAAGTAAATTACTATAATTAAATATTTTTAAATTTTATATATGTTTAGTTACTTTTGTTTGGGCCGTATTTTATTTCAGTGTTAGTTAAATAACAAGAAGAAGGCAGGGTAGAACATAGAGCTAGTGAGAAAGCTTTGCAAGAGACTCTATTGTTATTCACTTTTGAATTTTGGTCTTCAAATATTCCCGTTGAGATGTCAGAAACTAGTATTCAATCGAATATAATTCCGTTGTAAACTTTAGAATGTTAAGTACTGATGTGATTTGACTCCCAGAACAAACTGCCCATAATTAACGCTAGGGTGGCATATTCATTCACAGTTTCTGCTGTTACTCATCAGTGCCAAGATATCGTTTTTCCTTTATTGTTAAATAAACAGAGAGCAATAAAAATACATTTAAGTCATTCCCTTCTCCAAATATCTAACTGATATACATGTGTTGTCCATGAAAAAAATGAATCAGATAAGCAAAAATAAAATTATATTGTAAGTGTAGAACAAATGGCATTGTCTACAGGAATTTGCTGTAATATTTGTCCAAATTAATTTAAAAACAAACATCTTGGCACTATCCAGCCACCGTACTTTATTCTTCTAACCTGTATCACAAAAACTTAAAAACAAGGCTCAGATTTCGATGGTACTACGTACATTATGCTCTAAATAAACAGACCTCGAGCTTCAATTTTTAAGTTCCCTGAGAAGTCTGCTCTTAACGACAGGAAGCTTAACAACCAAGTTTTAAGTGGTCTTATATGTCAGACTGTGCCTTGAATTTTAGGTGTCTTGGATGACTGGTAATATTGACATTATAACTGTAAGTACCATAGACTCTGGTATATCTTCCCATAATTCATGTAGAGATCGGGGTCTACGTCTTGTTCTACTGATAACTGTTATCAATCTGCAATGAACTTGCTTGACATGCAATAGCATATCTTGCTCTAAGCAGTTTGCATTTGGGATATATATATATATATATATATATATATATATATATATATATATATATATATATATATATATATATATATATATATATATATATATATATATATAAAGAATACAAATCATATGGCGAATAACAACCCTCTCAAACGTACTGGATCCACCAAGGGATCACGTCTGTCAGGGATTAATTAAAATAGATGCAATAAACTGACGACGAACAGTACGAAACTAGTAACTAACTAGCCTAAGCGCTTTCGACTCCCAATGAGTCTTTTTCAAAGGCAAATACAAAACATAGTTACGACAAACAAATAAACACAAAAACGTTGCGTTTGTAAACCTCTACATTTCTATCTTCACATGTGCTAAAACTATAAATACAACCAGCTTGTATAGACTAGTTGCGGAAACTGAAAACGTTGTATAATTCCCTAAAAGTCTACAAGCCAAAGCGACATCTATTTTTACTTTGTGTACATATGTAACGCAGATTATATCCCGGATATTTGGTTCTATACCGGTTATTCTTATAGTAAAAATTGAAGGATAAGAAGATTTAGAAAATGTTAAATTCTACTAGTGCATAATTTTCATTTTCTAGTCTTCTTGGTTTAGACCGCTTGGTTTCAATGTTCTAAGGCGGCGTATCCAGTATGATTCCTTTTCCTTCCTGGTTTCGGAACTCCAGCTGTGGTTGTTGGCAATAGCGATAAGTATTATATCACTGAAAGTGTGGCCAGGGGAGGAGAAGTGTTCTGCGACCGGGCTTCTGTACAGCTTTTTTGTCATCCAATCAGATCTATGAAGGTTTATCCTTATGTGTAGCTTTTCAGTTTCTCCCACGTACTGAAGGCTACAGATCTTACATGTGATGAGATAAATCACATTCTCTGTTTTGCACGTTTTGTGTGGACCATGTATGTTTAGTTTTTCTTTAGTCACTGTGCTAGTGAATGTCTTGGTCTCTATCATATGTTGACAGGTTTTGCATCTTTTATCGCCACAGGGTCCAGATTGACTAGGTTGGTTTTGACTAGCGATTGTTGTTAGCTTGGCCCTGACTAGGATGTCCTTTAGGTTTTTTGGTCTCCGGTAAGCTACTACAGGTTTGTTTCCGCAACTAGTCTATACAAGCTGGTTGTATTTATAGTTTTAGCACATGTGAAGATAGAAATGTAGAGGTTTACAAACGCAACGTTTTTGTGTTTATTTGTTTGTCGTAACTATGTTTTGTATTTGCCTTTGAAAAAGACTCATTGGGAGTCGAAAGCGCTTAGGCTAGTTAGTTACTAGTTTCGTACTGTTCGTCGTCAGTTTATTGCATCTATATATATATATATATATATATATATATATATATATATATATATATATATATATATATATATATATATATATATATATATAGATGCAATAAACTGACGACGAACAGTACGAAACTAGTAACTAACTAGCCTAAACGCTTTCGACTCTTAATGAGTCTTTTTCAAAGGCAAATACAAAACATATATACGATAAACAAATAAACACAAAAACGTAAAAATAGATGTCGCTTTGGCTTGTAGACTTTTAGGGAATTATACAACGTTTTCAGTTTCCGCATCTAGTCTATACAAGCTGGTTGTATTTATAGTTTCAGCACATATGAAGACAGCCATGTAGAGGTTTACAAACACAACGTTTTTGTGTTTATTTGTTTATCGTATATATGTTTTGTATTTGCCTTTGAAAAAGACTCATTAAGAGTCGAAAGCGCATAGGCTAGTTAGTTACTAGTTTCGTACTGTTCGTCGTCAGTTTATTGCATCTCTCTCTCTCTCTCTCTGTATATATATATATATATATATATATATATATATATATATATATATATATATATATATATATATATATAAATATATATATATATATATATATATATATATATATATATATATATATATATATATATATATAGTATGCATACAAAAAAAGACGAGAGCTGTCTATTTACTTTAAGACCGAAAGATGTCTATTCACCTAAAAATGAGAGATGTATATTCATTAAGTGATGAAAGATATCTAATTACTTAAAGGTAATACGTGTCCTGTACCTTTAAGATGAGGCACAGGTATTCATTTTATGTTTTTTATTATTATTATTATTATTATTATTATTATTATTATTATTATTATTATTATTATTATTATTATTATTATTATTATTATTATTATTATAAAATCAGTCTTTATCTCCTTTTATTTTCTGCTATTTGTGTTTAAGGACGTAATATAGTAATTTCCTTTCCTAATTAAAGGTCTAAAGAGAAACAACAGGATCATTAACAAAAAGCAAAAAATAAAAATAAAATAAGAGAAACCAAGTTGGCATGGTTGTGAAAGTTGACAATAACACTCTCATCGTACTTGAGTGACATGTGGCTATACTTGCAAGAAGATTAAAGTTGCGAAGAAACCACACATTTAACTGCTTGGTCATAGTGGTATCACTGGCTATTATGCAATGAAACAAAAAGAGTATCTTGTTTACAATGTACACTGGTGAATTATAAAACTGTGCTTATTAGAAAATCCTCTAATTCACGAACTTTTCATAATTTCCTTTCTGTAGTTTCAGATACGTATGTCACCAGCGTTGAAGGGTCAAGTGGAAATGTTTCAATGTATTGTAACCTTTCTATATTGCCTCCAAAAGAAGTTGATTAGAAATTCATTAACATAATTAAAATTGAACCGAGGTTTTATAAACCCCTTTCATCAATGCAAGAGGGGCTTTCTGTCGGCACTATTTTCTTTTTTGCAATTTACCAGTGAAGTTCAGAAAGGGAAATGACGAATAAGGTCAAGTTATATATTTTATAGCCCATAATACACGCATCAATCATACAAAAAATATGGGGATTTTTAAAGTTTTTGACAATAACAAAGATATACAATATTTATGTTGTTTGCTGAATAGCCAGTATAAATAGTGAGGGTAATTTTTTTTCTTTTATCAATTTAAAATACGAAACTTTAAAAACACCACCTTAAAACAAATGAAAATAAAAATATGTAAATATTTTCTAATTATTCACACCACCGTGCATGATGTTCTGAATAAAATGATATATTAACATTGATGTCATGCATGAAAATAAGACAATTAAGTTTATTTTGCTGATCCTTGTACTATTTGCCCGGACGCAGTATTGGGTCTGTAGCGGCCTTGATTATGACGAAATTAAACATCCTATAACGCTTGAGCGAAGTCAACTCAAATTTAATATTGTTGAATTTAGGTAAAAGAAATATATCTAAAATGTTTATTTTCATTTATTTATATTTAAACTAAGAAATAAATGATGGCAAACCAAATTTCTTTTCTTCCACATTAAACAATGAACAATTTTATTTTAATCATTGACCTCTGACCTAAATGAATCTAATATGTTCCAGCATTTTTCAAATTGGAAAATGTATTGGTGACATCTGACAAACAATTTTGATAATTTTCATGATCCGGTCTTTCAGCATAGCATTGGTTGTTATGTTGACAATATGTAATGTGCATTTTTAAGAAAGCTCAGTTTAATAATATATATTATGAACTTCTGAGATAGTGATGGATGTAATGAAATTAGAAACAGACGACGACTAAACAAAATCTCTTTCTTCTATATTCTAGGTTTAGAACAATAAGCAACATTTTCAATTTTGCTTTTGACTACCGTCAACCTGATTTGTTCCATTCCTTTTCAAACTGTACAATTTATTGATGACATCTGGGGAACAATTATGGCAAGTATCATGTTCCTGTCATTCGGAATAACATTGGTGGCTATATTGACAAAATGTACTATGCAATTTCAAAATAGACTACGTTTCATCATGGCACATGGCCATAGAACACAATTAATTTTACTATATAGTTTTTACATTTGTTTCTCATTACTGAACTTTCCACTGTGTGACAATCAATACAAATCATATATTAATCTTAAATACCTTCAAAGATGACTTTGCGGTGAAGTTCTTGTCAAGGGTTGACCTGCATTTTTTTGAGAGGCTGAATTGTAAACAAAACACCATGCAACGGAACACAGATTTCACTTCCGGATCATCACCATGACCTTATTACTAAATATGCACAGTCGCCGAAATATACACAGACAACCACACCATAAGCTCACATTTTAAAGAATAATCAATTGCCTTTAAATCCTTACCAAGAATGCCAAAATCTGACTCTAGTATCACCACCAAACTTTGACAGAAAAAAAAGATGATCTAAAAATAAACTGGGACTACGTTCGTGGGTACTAAACCGGAATTATTAATTGTGTCCTGGTTCTATATGATGAGTCTGTATGATACAGGTAGAGTGTACAGCTTGACCTTACTGCAGATGTGCATCTTTCAAAACCTGCTAGCTCCGTTTGGTCATTCTAACTTCCTGGATTTCAGAGCTAAATTGTAAAGAAAGAGCCGATAAATTTGTTTTAAATAAATTTTATATATTTGGTAATTCATTCATTGCACTTTCAGAAGCTGGTATTGTCTGTTTTGGCAAATTCGTTTTCCTGTTTAATAAATGCTAACGATAGTGTACTATAGACAAATTCAATTATCTTTATGAGCACGTGGGAGTAGTCATTTTAGTTAGTTACGTGCATAGATCATGTACAATTTCTACGAGAATAATATATCAAGGAAATTTTAACCTCCGTACATGAAAGTAACAAAGAGGTATACACATTTTCTCTCTTCGTTGTGTATGTTTCGGTCGCAAACATTGTCATCTTACACCTGTCACTCTCTCAGCATTTCGTAATATCTTTAGAGCGAATCCGAAAGCATAATCGTAATTGCGGGACATCTTTGTTACCAGGACGACAGGAAAATATTTACTTTACTACAATGTAACTTAAAACACGAGGCAAAACAAGCATCACTTGTAAAAGAAACGTAAATTATTTATAACAACATATACACTTCCAAGTGTCGAAGGAAAAAATTTAAAAATGCATTTATTTTTATTACAATAGGATTAGTTGAAATTCTTGGAAATAAATATCAGTCGACTATTCCAGGAAATGTAACCATTAAACTTTGATTTAATTTCTTTTTGCATCCAGTTTGCAAGTAACCATTTAATTTATATTATCTCAAAACTGCTTTTATAGTCCTTACATACCTTGATATACAGCACAAGATTTCAACAATACAATCTATTTAGATAAATTAAAAAGCTTTCATTCTGCCAGCACATTTTCACACTGATTTGCACAATCTTCTTCAGGATGTTCAGATTTCGTTTTTGGAGGATGTAACGGATGCATGTGTTGCTGTTGATAGGAAATGTCACGAAAGGCATGCCTTACAGACTGAATGCATGCGGTCAGTGATATGATAATAAACTGACGGACGGACGGACGGACGGACGGATGTCCGATTTAGTAGTGAAAATGCTTCACATAACTTTTTGTCATATGTATTCAAAATCTAATTACTGATTGTCAATCAATTGTTCAGGTTAATTCAAAATCTTGCAGCTGAATTTAATGAATATTATGCAGATGCGCCATATCCACACGAAAAACACGTATGCATACATAACCACATGAATGGCGAGATAGACTCTGTAATTGACTGAAGTACAAGTCTGCTTTTGATATATTCCATCAGCTCATCAGTGTGTACGTGTTTATAAACGTAAGCATTGATTCACTGTCTACTGCTGTGGCTTTTCTGTAAAAAATATATATGTTTCGATCATAGGTATCGATCATACGCATCGATCATATGTATCGATTCAATTTCACTTTTGATGTAGGTTCGCAGAGACATTTTGTCGACGATGTCTGAATTGTATTCGGCACGAACATTACTTTCTGATGCCCTATCTGGCAGATACGTTAACACATTACATTGTTAATTCTTGTAGAGAAATAGTGTTTACATATTCTATTTTAGCAAGATTTGACCGCCGTTATTTTATGGTGTCCGCATTCCCTGTACTGGACACTGGATGTACGTGGATACAATTGTAATGGTCTTCGTGAGTTTTTTTTATTTTTTGGTAAATTTACCTGGTCAGGTACGGCTGTCGGATTCCTTTGTTTACAAAATAAACATTGCGATAACAGACATTTCAATGATTCACTTAGAGTTTGTTATTTTATATCAGGCCTCTTCGTATTACATTACACAGTAATCAAACATATACTTATTGCAATTCGTTTGATCTTAACACAAGCTAGGATATAACAGTTTTATCTTTCGAGGACATCCTAATGTGTGACAAGGATAGCATATATTTCTTAGACAGATCAGACATATAAAATTGATAAGCAATTTTAGATTCATCAAGGAAAATACATATATGATTTTAGTAGAAGGAATATGTAGCAAACTTTATAAGAAATGATTTTGTTTCCTTGTAACTCTAATGCTTTTAGAAAGTATAAAGGAGATATTAAAGATAAATGCTGACTAAAATTGTTTAAAACCTTTCTACGCTTCACAAAATGTTGGGCTAGTTATCTATTTTCCCATGATAAAATTTCCTGATGTAGTATACACTTTTTTGTATCGACATATCGATACAACTAAGGAGTGAACGATTTTCACACACGATAAGCATTCACTGTCTGAGAAAAGCAAAAAAGAAAAATGGAAAGAAGACAAAGTAAGTAATGCATATGAGAGAACAGGGAAAGTTGCAGAATCATAATGTAACATTTTCAGTTTCACCGGGGAGAATAAAATATAAAATGAAGCAATACAGAGATTACTCGCATAGTATGCTCATATAATGCGCAGAATGCACTCCAAATACGCAAGCCAACGCTCATAAAAAGGATTTTAGACTATTTGTTTCCCTTTGGCTTTAAACTATTAAGAAATTCTTGGTTCACAGAAAACAAGTATGATTTGGTCCAAGGAAACTCAAGATTTCGTGATACTTTGTTGCCATGACAACGAAATCAACATCATTGCCTGTGGAATGTTTGAATTTTGCTAGAAGTTTTAATAAATCGAACGTCCTCTATGAATACACCGGGTTATTACAAAACGTTAAGATTGTTTCATAGTGTAGGTTACTTTGCCGTTTTCAAACTGTATAGTGTCTACCTTTGTAACGCTGGATAATACGTTTCAAAAATACAGTTAAATACAACCGTCTGATGTTTGTTTCATTATTTTTGTTGTTATTGTCACATTTTAAAAATGAAATAACTCTTTCAAACTTCAAAGTTTATATATGAACCCACATTAAGCATTTGTATGTATGTATGTATGTATGTATGTATGTATGTATGTATGTATGTATGTATGTATGTATGTATGTATGTATGTATGTATGTATGTATGTATGTATGTATGTATGTATGTATGTATGTATGTGTGTGTGTGTGTGTGTGTGTGTGTGTGTGTGCGTGCGTGCGTGCGTGCGTATATATACCTGTATGCACCGAGAGACAATAATCCAAAATTATCCATCACGCATGCCAGACAATCCAAGCTGGACTCAAAATAGACAATATAAATGGGTGAGGTGGAAATAACGTTTAGGAGAAAAGGCGACTGCGGGAGAGGGATGAGGGGGAAATCAGATAATATCAGTGATTAAAACTAGGAGATCAAAGCGGGTATCAAGTACTGTAAAGAGCAGCTGAGAGAGAGAGAGAACACTCATTTATAACGATGATAAGATTATCATTAGGCTTATGATATTTTGTTTTGTTTATTTTTTGTTGATTTTTTTGGAGAGGGGATGCATAGCTTATTTCCTCTTGATAAAATTTCCTTTGTTTTTTTCAGCAAAAGTTTATGTCTACTGATTACCCGTGACATTCGTCATTTTTCAAAGCGCGAAGCCCAGACGAAGTACAAGATGAAAATATGAAGACACTGATAAACTAGTTTACGACATTTAAAGCTAAATTTATACTTTTAAGCTAATTAGTAAATCAAGAATACATGCGGCAAATGTTTGGGAATATACATCAAAATTTAATAAGCTAATTTGCTTAAACCTAATTTATATTTGCTGCCGAATTATAAAATGTATAATTGTGATGATTGAAATGTGTTGCTTTACACCTGAAGAGATTATGTTCCTCAAGATGTTGTTACGTATTGTCACGATAATCAAAGTAATATATGAAAAAGAATTCAGCGATTTAGAGACCACATGCATACCTCGCACTATTTTTTTTAAAAAAAAAACACCTAAAACTGTGAAACCCTTTAAATCGGTACTCGACTAACAATGTTATTTCTGTTGTTTAGACCTGATAGTGGTAATAAACTTGTTTAGTCCACCTGTGCTTTTGCGTTCAAATCCCGGTTTCAACATTTGGCAGGGGTAGTGTGTATGCACTAGCATCAATGACGATTCTAGGCCAACTGCATCAACTACAGACTAATTGCTCTTATATATATATATATATATATATATATATATATATATATATATATATATATATATATATATATATATAGTAAGGGTTATAATGACATCAATTAGTAAATCTTATGTAGATATTAGCTGCAAAGATGATGTTTGGATCCAGGTGATTTGCCAACATCTGGCATGTAACATATTCAACTATTTTAAAGACATAAGAAGGTAATATATCTATTACAACTTTTTCATAATTTTCGCTGACATTGGTGTCATCAGCATCATTAGCTTAGTTCCCCTCCACGTCATTGTAAACTATAACACAGTCTGTATCACAGTTGTTAATTAATTACACTCGTTGTTTGAGTTATCACGCTCAAAAATATATAACGTGTACTTTTTTACAAAACCAACGGAATCTTATATTGTCCTAAGGCAAAACAATGTGCCACGATATTAGTGTCAAACACGTTTAATCTACTTTCTGTTATACATAAAGATCCCATATTAAATTAGAAAATTTTTTTTCCAAGATAAGTTTTATTATTTTACAAAATACTTTCAGTGCAGATATTTTTAACAGACACACAGACACACAGACACACAGACACACACACACATATATATATATATATACATATATATGTATGTATATATGTATATATGTATATATATATATATGTATATATATATATATATATATATATATATATATATATATATATATACATATATACATATATATATACTTACATATATATATATATATATATATAATCCACAATATCGTTCTTCATAAAGGTTTCTTTACACTTTCTTTATCACCATAAATCTCTCTCTCTCTCTCTCTCTCTCTCTCTCTCTCTCTCTCTCTCTCTCTCTCTCTCTCTCTCTCTCTCTCTCTCTCTCTCTCTCTCTGATCGTATCAAGATTGAGGCGAAAGTCTATGAAAAGTCGTGAATAGTTGATTTTCGTCTATGTAATACCAAATATTCTCTGGACATATGAGAGAGAGAGAGAGAGAGAGAGAGAGAGAGAGAGAGAGAGAGAGAGAGAGAGAGAGAGAGAGAGAGAGAGAGAGAGAGAGAGAGAGAGAGAGAGAGAGAGAGAGAGAGAGAGAGTTTTATAGTCGGGAGTAATGTTGAATATAGTAGAATAATGACTTAGATCAAAGTTAAATATATTAAAATTTTATAATTACCTCTTTTTGGTTTGTCGTTTTGCTTCGACTCTATTCCACACTAATTTCCTTGCACATGTATATCAATGCATTGTTGAGCGTTAATTATTCACGAATCAACGAGTCTTTAAGCCTAGAGCTATACTTTCTTAATTAAAATTATTTTCATGCATAAATGATAAGTGAAGTTTATAATGTTGTAATCAATTTGAATAAAAATAGAAGCTCAAAAATGAAAACATTCATAATATGAAAAGATGATAGTCAATAGGCACATAAAACAGAACAACATTTTGTAGCGGACACACTCAATATACAGTTGTCTCTCGTCAATTTAACTCCGTTTGCGGTATGCATAGTATGTACGATGTATCAGTGATATGCCACGCGCTGTATAAACTTTTCATTAAAAGGAACATCGGTAAGCCTCATTTTCTTTAATAAAAAATGTATACATCTCGTGGTATATCATTGATACAGCACACTATGTATGTATGTATGTATGTATGTATGTATGTATGTATGTATGTATGTATGTATGTATGTATGTATGTATGTATGTATGTATGTATGTATGTATGTATGTATGTATGTATGTATGTATGTATGTATGTATGTATGTATGTATGTATGTTCTCACAGTAACTTCATCATTGATATTCCCCATGCGAAACGACTGAACTTGTTTCTTGTTTCTTTGCAACAACTGTCAGCAGGGTGCTATATGATATGTATCATTCTGACCATATAATACCAATTAACAGCTACGTGCTTTTATTGATACATACTAATACGTATTAATGAAGAATTATTATAGCTGTCTTACGGTTCTAGTCGATATTGTACTCCCTAGAGTGTTTTTCGACATGTCTGTTTCTAGTCTTGGTATTATTAATAGCGATCTTTCCGAGCCTGAATCCTTCCGAGGCTGATAACAGCTTAAATTTTGAAAACGTGTTTGCAGGTCAGTCCCACAATTCATCTTTTTATAAACCTTGCAACGGAGACAAACTTCTGAGAATAATTCTATCGAATATGAAATAACCACTTGTAAGTGTCTGAAGGATATATGTTTAGAATTTGTTAAAAAAATAAACTATGGAATATTTCGCTTGTGCGTTCAAATTATTCAACAAATCATTTGACAAAGCTTGTCAAAATACTAGCGCCAATCCCTTTAAGTAAAAAAATACAAATATGGAATTGTCATTGATATAATTTTGTTTCAGAGAAAAAACAAAATATACATGTGAATGTATTTGTTGAAAGTCTCTCTTTCTAGTCCCCTGTAATTGTGTATGCAAAAGATAAGCAAATGATAAAATCTCAACAATTACAGCAGACTCCATCTTTAGTATTAAAACCCTTTCGAGAGCGACAAATACGAAACACATCCCGATTTTTGTTCATGACTCAGTATCTTATTTAATATCCAATGTGTCATATTTTCTCATATCACATCTGTCATATTTTTATTTCAGGGGTGGGGTGTGGTGGGGTGGGTTGGGGTGTGTTGGGGTGGAGTTCTTGCATTGATTTTGTTTTGTTGTTTATCAGTGTGCACGAAGCCGAGTAAAACATTGAGCATTTACAGCAAATGACGGTGTACCAAACTTTCTTTAATTATCTTTTTTGCAACTAGGTCATGAATACTTGAAATGCAAACATTCCATCTAATTGTCCAAAAGTAATTACTGTCTCCTGCAATGATTCTGACATTATGTTGCAAAGAATGAGAGAGCACGACTTTATGTCTACATTAATTACATCAACCATACTGTAAGCCTCTATTGGGCTGATGCGAATGTATGACGAGCTAGGTTTTTCTCCCTCTAGACTATTCTATTTTTCTTTAATGGTGAATAAAATCAATTAAAGATTATATATTTATTGCTAAAATCGTCTCAGCAGAGCTAGTAAATTCTTGTACCATATGTATTCTCTTTACGGTCTAGACCTAATTTAAGCTGCACGGAGCCAGATCTGCTGTCGCACACTGTGCAAGTAGATGTGAGTCTATGGAATGTGGTAGGAGTGACCAGTAGAATACATATAATAGACCTTATTCTGCTGGCACTATAAGTCCTCATGTCCGGATATATACGATAACTGGTTATTACGCCCGAGAAGCATTTACGGTAACTTGTCGCTAGCTTGAAGCACCTTATGCGTCTGTATTTACTTCACTAGATTCCGGTGGCCTAGTGGTGAGAGCGTCAACCTCGGATGCGGGGTCGTGGGTTCGACAACGACCGACTTATATCAATGACTTACAAAAATGGTCCTAACAACTGCTTCGCTTGGCGCTCAGCATTAAGAGATTAGTGTTAGGTTTGGTCGGCCTGGCTTCAGGATTATGTGACACCGTGGGACATAAGATATCACTATAAACTGCCACATTGCAGACATCGTAGCGATATTACTGAGCAATTGTTAATGCTACGTTAAAAATCTAAATCACACACACACACACACACACACACACACACACACACTTCCCAAATCTAAGTATTTATCCGATAGAGATCATTTTTTTAGCCCACAGAATGCAAAAATCAAGTTTACTGCTGTTGGTTGTTTTATTTATAGGGTTTTTTTATTTTAAAATTGGATGTAGAGAGTTTGATTTCCCGTGTGAATCACTGTTTCACATATAAGTAATACAAATGTAAATTTTTCACGTGATCCACACTTTAAATGTGAAATCGATTAAAGTTCAAATGTTAATGGAGACGTCAAGATTGATGCCCATCAAAATTAAATCCTGTCGTGTTATCGCAGTTTGTTATCAGAATACGGTAATACTACCGCTTGATTCTCGGTCGTAATAAACAATGAATAACCCAGTGAATTAAGTTTGCATATAAATGCACTGTTTATTCATATACAAAATGAAAGATTTCATCATCATTCAGTATGTATTTATTTAAGTGTTTAGGCACGTATGTAGAAAAATAGGCATGCTAGTGAATACTACATGGTTATGCTTTTCGGGCTTTTTTCCCCACAAAACTATTCTTATTCACTTTCCGCTGCCTTTCTTTACCGTCATTTTTTGAATAATCTTTAGGATATAGGGAAGTGACGTCAAAAAAGGCTATAGTTGCGCACTCCATCGGTTTTATAATAAAGCGAAGGACACACATTAGAGATGATCACGAATGTCTGTCTTATATTCGTGAAACATTATTGCCGATTGTTCATGTGTTGCCTATTGCCCATTTTTCAAGTATTGCCTATTGCCCATTTTCAAGTATTGCCTATTGTCGATTTTTCAAGTGTTGCCTATTGCCAAAAGGCAAGTGTTGCCAAATCAAAGAAGAATAAAAGCATCTTGTCGAAGAAAAAAGGTGAATGTTAAAGCCATGTCATAGTTAATACCTAGATATAGGTGAATGTTTAAGCCATGTCATAGTTAATACCTAGATATAGGTGAATGTGTTTTAGCCTTGTTATACTTAATACCTAGATATTGGTGAATGTGTCTAAGCCTTGCGATAGTTAATACCTAGATATAGGTAAATGTATTTAAGCCTTGTCATAGTTAATACCTAGATATAGGTGAATGTGTTTAAGCCTTGTCATAGTTAATACTTAGATATAGGTGAATATTTAAGCCTTGTCATTGTAATACTTAGATATAGGTGAATGTGTCTAAGCCTTGTCATAGTTAATACCTAGATATAGGTGAATGTGTCTAAGCCTTGTCATAGTTAATACCTAGATATAGGTGAATATATTTAAGTCTTGTCATAGTTAATACTTAGATATAGGTGAATGTTTCTAAGCCTTGTCATAGTCAATACCTAGATATAGGTGAATATGTCTAAGCCTTGTCATAGTTAATACCTAGATTTAGGTGAATATTTCTAAGCCTTGTCATAGTTAATACCTAGATATAAGTGAATGTTTAAGCCTTGTCATAGTTAATACCTAGATATAGGACATGTACACATTTTGTCTTTGAACGAAATAGTTATCAAGTTTTCAAAAGGCGTCATGTACTTTGTCTAATGTAATCGTTATCCATTACAGCTGCATGCCAAATGTGTTG